>JAEAOA010000441.1:520000-537500 GCA_016746295.1 Potamilus streckersoni
CATAAGTGTGTACGTATATAGGTAGTCATACATGTATGCGTAAATAAATAATCATATCAGTAGTCACACATGAATACGTATAGAAGTAGTCATACGTGTATACGGAAATAAGTAGTCATAAGTGTATACGTATATAGGTAGTCATACATGTATGCGTAAATAAATAATCCTATCAGTAGTCACACATATATACGTATATAAGTAGTCATACGTGTATACGGAAATAAGTAGTCATACATGTATGCGTAAATAAATAATCCTATCAGTAGTCACACATATATACGTATATAAGTAGTCATACGTGTATACGTATATAGGTAGTCGTACATGTATACGTAAATAAATAATCATATCAGTTGTCACACATGAATACGTATAGATGTAGTCATACGTGTATACGGAAATAAGTAGTCATAAGTGTATACGTACATAGGTAGTCATACATGTATGCGTAAATGAATAATCATATCAGTAGTCACACATATATACGTATAGAAGTAGTCATACGTGTTTAGGGAAATAAGTAGTCATAAGTGTATACGTATATAGGTAGTCATTCATGTATACATAAATAATTAATCCTATCAGTAGGCACACATGTATACGTATATAAGTAGTCATACTTGTATACTTACATAAGTAGTCATACATGTATATGTTAATAAGTAGTGTTATATATACGTATATAAGTAGTCATACATATATACCTATATAAGTAGTCACACATGTATACGTATATAAGTAGTCATACGTATATACTTATATAAGTAGTCATACATATATATGTTAATAAGTATTGTTATATATATATATATACGTATATAAGTAGTCATACATATATACCTATATAAGTAGTTATACGTGTATACTTACATAGGTAGTCATCCATGAATATGTTAATAAGTAGTGTTATATATACGTATATAAGTAGTCATACATATATACCTATATAAGAAATCATACATGTATAGGTATATAAGTAGTTATACGTGTATACGTATATAAGCAGTCATACGTGTATATGTATATATGTAGTCATATATGTATATGTCATTAAGTAGTCATAGACTTACAAAAATGGTACGAATAGATGCCTCGCTTGGAGCTCAGCATTAAGAGGTTAGTGTTAAGACTGGATTGCTTGGTGTCAGGATAATGTGACTGGTTGGTACATCATGCCTCATATTTGCGGTATATTGCCCGGTGCTAGGCATCGCTATAAACTATCACAATGTTGACATTGTAGCGATATGACTGAAAATTTGTTAAAGCTACGTTAAAAATCTAAATCATGCACACATACACACGCACACATGTATGCGTATATAAGCAGTTATACATGTATATATCTGTAAGAAAACACAATTAAACTAAATTTTAGGTAAACTGTATTTCACGTTAAAACTATGATAACTGGATTTTGTTCGTTTGTTTCTGATCCAGGCCAATGCATTCCCACCTCCAATTTATTCGTCCTCTCATAACACGCTCTCACATGGGAACCAGCGATTGCAATCCGCGAACGTTACTATGAGGCACCAATGAAGGAAAATAGACTTCAACCTAGATCAGTAACCAACAAAACCGCTATTATCATACTACTCATGTTCTGAAGATTGTCCAACAAGTGACATGAAAATACAACAGGTAAGTACAAGTACAGCGTTTAGGTACACACACACAAGTACACATGAAAGTACGTGCATAACTACACCTATGTCCACGACTACTGTTCACTAGTTACTGTCATGAATCGCATCTATGGCTCACGTGGCTGATAAATCTAAAATCTACCTTCCGGCAAAAACATAACTCCGGCACGACCAACCTCAACATATCTAATGGTTTGTAAATTAAATAAATACGAATCATATTGTGCCTCCATTTTTTGCCTATATTTTATCTACTAAGCGTTGTGTAAACGTTTCCTTGTATTCTCCGCCGTTGCGTCATCAACTGCTAACGCCTATAACAAAAAGAAAAACAGAACAAAACAAAAACGTTCAAAGCTTATTTAATGGCATTGTAGTGTTATCTTAAGTTTCATAAACTTGTTTTATCCTGCAAATTTATTTTACTTTGTACAGACGTTAAACAATTCATTACTATTTGGAAATTATCAATTATACGCTGAAGATTTGCCTTCTGATCTTTTTAGTGACTATCAACTATGACCTGTAGAGCTTTTTGTCGATTTTAGATGATTATATGGACTTAATACTATTAATTAAGCTCCTTATATGTTTCTGATTGATTCCAGATGTTTTTACAGGTTGGTCAATATTTGACAACATTTTGTATGGGATATAATATGCAGACATGTTTATCTCTACGGATTATTTCTATTGTCTGCGGACAAAGCTCTATAAATATCACAGCGAATAGTTTTGGCAAGATTGCAAATTTACGGCAGAATCAGAAAAAATTACGTGTTCACGTTTCGTTTTACTTTTAAAAATTTCCTTTCGTTAACATCTGGTAGACCATCAGCAGGCATCGAGGGTAGGAAGTGGCAGTTGTTTTGAAGACTGTGGACCTGTGTTGTGCAAAAAATAGTTAAAAAGAAGAAGTCTAAACGTCGAGCGCTAGAAAAAAGTTACTAAAGATTAATACAGAATATTGCCATTTATAAAACAGTCCAACAAATGTGTGCATAATGTTCATTGTGGTGTGCGTGAATTAGATTTCCTGTAGCACATGATTGGTAGAAATGACGTAAAATGACATGTTAAGTACAAAGACCATAAGAAAACGGTCGAAATAATAAACGCAAATAAGTCTCTGTCCTCACGCTGAACTCAAAGTGTCTGATAGTGAGAATATGAACATTATCCATGCTGAAGCGGTGATAAGTTAGCTTATGGATAAGTTAAACTTACCGTTGAAAACAACTGACTTATTAAACTGGGATTCAAACAAAATGTTTCCGAACAGCAAACTCGCAAAAAGGAAGGTACCATGTTGACTTGTGAAATATCGTCTATAATTAAATTTATGCTGTTTTATTTCATTTGTATCGCGTCGCTCATTGTCCTTTTAATATTGCAGTATAATTAACGAGAATTCATCTTTGTTGGTGAAATCGACTGTATTATTGTAGAAACAATCCCTGCGTGTTTTCTCTTACGAATGTGTATTATGTGACTGAGTTTTTGCGCACAAATATAATGATTCCATGATGGATCTGAGTTGGCATTGGAACATTGGTCAGGTATTATCTATTGTTTTTTATTTGTTTTTAAGTACATCCCGTCAAATTCAGCAATCTCATCAGCTTGGTCGGAACCCTTCAGCTATGTGTAATAATTAGTCGTAAACATAAATGCCAAAAGATGGTTAAGTACCCAACCGGATGATGTGGAATGTTTTAATTTGAATCTCCTCATTAGCTTTAAAAATAATGCTGTATATATGAAAAAATTTGGAAGCCTGGTGTCGGGTGTTTTGCATTGTATTACTCGCATACAATGCTGACTGGTTATTAACGCTGTTAATTGACTCCATCTAGTATACGAATAGATCAATACTATTTCGGCTAGCGCGCTATTCAAATAAAAGGCTTAGATTTATCCTTTCATAGCAGGAAAAAATAAGTTCAATCAATTGTTAATACATATCTCCGTAAACAACTTTAAAAAGCCTATATCCAAAAGTCTCTTGAACTTATTCCCTAACATCAGTCAAAGAACTGTGAATGCCTTCATCCCAATCATTTCTGGTTTCAAAACAATATGACCTAGTCTCTAAAGTCTGACAAAATTTTTCCAACGTCCTTCGGCTTTTTGGCTGATACGCAAATGAGTTGAACTGTTGAGAACCTAATTCATATAAAACTTTTTGGAAGATCCTTGATATGAAATTACAACCTTGTTCAGACTAGACAAACTTAGGCCGGCCAAAAAGTGAAAAGAACTTAAGGTTTTGACTATAGTTTAAGTCCTGATATTCCACAAGGAATTGCCTGTGGAAATCTTGTTGACTCACACATTATGGTCAATAAGCATTGGTTGCCTGACTTGGTCATAGGTAAAGGATCTACGCAGTATACCATTATTCTGGTAAATAAAGGAATAGGTTATAAATGAGCTTTAGGATTGTGTCATTTCTTAGGATTTCTTCCCATTTAACATGTGCGACCAGAGCTACTGTATTTTGCTACATCACTCTCTCAGCAAAACAAAATGAGGTACGACCTTCTTGTTGGTGATATGCATACCTAAATCACCAGCCAAAGGTGTTTCATAGCCTAGGTGTCACAATTTTCTCATTCACTTACCACTCCTCATCAAAGGGTACATCAGGTGGTCTCCATTTCTATAACACAATAGCAAGTGTTTACCTCTGCAGAGTCGGTTTTACTAATAGCGTTCTGACAACAAATAATAAATCTTATGATAGTTTGCTTTCTCGATGATATGACTGATATTTGCCACCATGATAAGAAATAAGAATGTCAGTACTAAAAACTACCACAAAAGTCCTAAACGAATGAAAAGTTCTGTGCAAATTTCAAATCCTAAAATGTACTGATCCACCATAAATCGTGATGTTGTCAGGCTGGAATCTTCAAATAACTCCTTTGACTAATTCACGGCAATTCTAGAGTAATATTATAGATGGAACAGTTAAAAGAAATGGTTTCCTGTCGAATAAAATCTAAGTACAGTACAGTACATGTCTGCAGTGGTACAATAGGAACACATGAAATGAGGATGAATTCAAAATGTGAATGAATTCGATTGCTCAGTTCTCACCTTATATACAGTCAATATTGCGAATATCATTTCACAATATATCCATCGTGAAGATCACGTGACTCATTTTGAGTCAAACTTGCCTATTAATGTTACCTAGACGAACCAATGGAAGTTGCTGAATGCTTCTAGAAACGCTAAAAGCCCATCAGCCGCTGAGGAACTAATTAATCTTAAGGCATCAATAAGTCTTATTATTAAGATTTTTATTAATAATTGTTAACGTATATATAATCATCTACAAGTAGATCCTATATTATCATATTCTGTTATCTGACACCGGTCAGATGGGCAAAACTAACTAAAGGTATTCTGTACAATTTACAACCAAAAATATAAATTAAAAATTAGATAAAATCATGCACCAGAAAATAGATATACAATACAGTCGGTTAATTTACAATGAAGCTGTAATTACTTATTTGAAAAAATCATAGATCTTCTTTTCTGGATCTTTGGTACTTTGTTTAAAAGTTACAAATGATGTAACGTTTATTAAACTCTGTTGACGGAATAACTATTAGAACTGTTATAATTATTTCAAGTAATATAATTTCTACATGTTATTGTTTATCGTAGTATATTTCCAAAGAAAGAAGTTACGAAATGACATAAAATCGCAGGGAGTATATTGTGCATATTCAATCACGTAAAAGCAAATAAATTATGATCATTAAAGCGATTGTTTTACCAAGCTTCAACACATGATAATTGTTTTGTCAAGCTGCAATACATGGTAATTGTGTTGTCATTCTTCAACACATGGTAATTGTTTCGTCAAGCAGCAATACATGATAATTGTTTTGTCAAGCTTCAATACATAGTAATTGTTTTGTCAAACTTCGACACATGGTAATTATTTTGTCAAGCTTCAATACATGGTAATTGTTTTGTTAAGCTGCAATACATGGTAATTGGTTTGTCAAGCTTCAATACATTTTCGTCAACACTTTATTAGCATTCTGGTACCAACAAAAAGCAATGTTCGTCGTCATTCTCCCATCTGAGGTAAACAAACAATTGGAGGAGGAAGCATTTCAAATTCAAAATACTAAATCATCAACGGTAATGGCAGAGATGTTGCAGTTACGTGGTTGAATGTGAAAATTAAGTTACTATTATATAGGTCATAATTTATTGCATAAACAGTATTCTATCAAAACACTAAAACTATTGATACGTCATCAAAAAGTTCCTTAATTGAGATGATATTAAACTTCTTTCTCACATGGTGTAGGTGGATATACTAGAATATAACATGTTCTACTATCAATATACATTGGTAAGGTATGCATTCAGGTTGATGTTCATCATTCACGAGGCATTCATAACTAATATGTGTGTCCTGTACATCATCAACACTAACGCCTTTCTGAATGTCTTTCTGAATGTTAATAAGAAGACACCATAAAGTCAATATTTATAGGGAACCATTAACATATATCGCCAAAGTATATTATATAAACCAAGTTCCACAAAAGTATACCAACATCCTTGGTGGAGTAATACAATTTCTGAGTTGAATTCAAATGAAGACCCTGTTATTCAAACGACTAGAATTTGTTTCACTGTCAGTAGACATTGGCAAGGTATACACGCAGGTCGTGGTTTCCCATTTAGAGGTCATGCATATATATGACTAATTTTAAATGAATGCTTTGCCTGTCGAATATTGTTTGAATCTGCGTGGGTATAAATGTGCAAACTTTGTACAGCAAAAAAGTAATCGAAAACAATAGATCGCACTCACATTAGTTGTCCTGACATTGTTTGTTTAAATGCAAATTAATCTCATATATAGGTAAACACATGGGTTATAAGTTGTTTATAAACGACCGGATAATGTTGGATATGACTTAAAACATAGGTTATAAGTTGTTTATAAACGACCGGATAATATCGGATATGGGAGGACACATGGATTATAAGTTGTTTATAAACGACCGGTTAATGTCGGATATGGGTAAACACATCGGTTATAAGTTGTTTATAAACAGTCTGATAATGTCGGATATGGGTAAACACGTGGGTTTTAAATTGTTTATAAACGTCCAGATATTGTCGGATATGGGTGAACACATCGGTTATAAGATGGTTTATAAACGACAGGATAATGTCGGATATGAGTGAACACATGAGTTTTAATGCATAAAATAAAATAAAAATGTTGGATAAAGGTGAAAACAAGTATTAGAAGCTGTTTCATATAATAAATTAATACCGGATATGTTAAACATGAGTTATTAGCTGTCTTAAATGACAAATTAATATTCAATGTATGCATACATATGGAATGCAAACTGCTTTATTACCCCCCGAAAAAACCCAACAACGTTAGTGTAAGATACAAGCATACATATAAAACATAGTCTAAGAAAGGCTCATTTATATCGTATTTAGGTGGAGGCATTGATAATAAACAGTCTTATCAACCTTATCTAACACTAATTAATGTCATATATATATATATATATATATATATATATATATATATATATATATATATATATATATAGATCTATATATATATATATATATATATATATATATATATATATATATACACATATATATATATATATATATATATATATATATATATATATATATATATATATATATATATATATATATATATATATATATATATATATATATATATATATACGGAATAGAAGGTGAACTAAAAATGATAATTACTTTAAAGGCACGGTGCATGTTCTTTTTCAAAACATAATTTGCTTGAAAAAATGTGCTACTTTGTGGTGTTTCGATTCTTTGCTCTTAAACAAATAATATTAATGGTGAAAACCTAAAAGCTTAGTAGAGTTATATTAAATCATTTAATGTCCAAGAATACAAAACAAAAAATATAACAAGAAAGAACGTACGGATCAAATCTCAAATAGTCTTATAATTACTGACACAACTACTAATAATTTAAAGTCCTAAATAAAATCAAGCAGAAGTCCAAAAGAAGTCCAAAACTGAAGTTGAATATGTATCTTTGGTAATTCGCAGTGTTAATGTTCAAGTATTCTTGTGTTGAATCACAGTAATATAATTCACGGTTTGAGTTAATTATAAATTCCAGTGAAGGACTCTATTCAAGAAATTTTATTAGAGCACATTTTTATTTCCAGAGAAATAATCACTAGAATTCATTATTTAATGAAATAATTCCAGTCTAAAAGAACACAACATATAATACATCTTTAAAGTGATAGATCTTGAAAGACGACTGAAACATTCTCTTCGTTACAAGACGATATAGTTTTCTACTTGACCTCAGGTCACAATTAGCATTTAAAGAAGCTATTACCTAATGGAAAATATCCCATGTGAATGATCCTGAAGTTTACTTAATGGAAAATATCCCACGTTAATGACCCTAAATTTTACAAAAATATTAGTTATTATTAGAAACAAGAACCAAGACTATATCAGATTTGCTAAGGAAATTCTAAAACCTATACCTAGACCAAAATAATCATATTTGCTTCTAATAATAATAATTATGGTCTTAAAACCACAGAAATGTAAAATAATTTAGCTATGTGTCAGTTGTTTTCCAATTTACCAAACAAAGTTAATACAGGTTAAGCGGAAATGAACTCACTTTTTGACAAGGTCAAGTCAATCATATAATGTTACATCAGAGTAGCATATAAAAAAGAAATTAACTAAAAAAGCATAACGAGCATTGTACATTAAATATACACAAGTTTGCTTTATCACAAATCAGGATCCGCTTGAACAATTATGCTTGTGTGTGCTTTGCCACAAAACAAGATTGATAATACTAGACAAAAAGGAACGTGCTATCCCTGGGTTGATAACGATAGACTAAATGGTACGTACTATCCATGTGTTCTACAGGAAAACGATTAATAATATAGACTAAACGGAACGTGGTATCCCTGGGTTCTACATGAGAAGGCTTGATAAAACTAGAAAAAAATTAATATATTATACAAAATCATCTAACGAATCTGACTCACAACTGTAATTATGCTTTAAAGTCTGTGTTGAATGCTATAAAAACAATTTTCCTTAGAAACGCGACAGTGTCTTACAGCCTTAACTATGCTATATTTAAAAAGAGAATAATATATCTGAAATATTTACTTAGCGTCCGATTCATGATTTGTGTATCACATATACCTAATTAGTGCCATTTATTAGCTTAAATGTCTTTCTTCATTGTTACGACTGTTAAGTTTTAACTATATCTATTTAAATTTGATTACGAAGCTAGTTGATTTCGGAGAAACTGTAATGAAAATGCTGCATTAAATTTCCAGCACTTTTTCATCAAGAAACGTATTCTATTTACACCTCCTTCTTTGATGAAATAGAAAAAGATTAATGATTTTCTCATTTGAAACCTTTTGTACAGAGGAAACATAAATTGTATTGTATGACATTTTATTTAGAATGAAACATTAAATGTTCTAATTACAAGGAATAAAACTTGTTACAGTAAACTTTTCTTCCCACCAGTCGGCATTTCATTTCTTTGTTGGCACCATTAATGAAAATGGAATTGGAATTTACTACGTGACTATTGACTGTCCTTCAAGAATATTGTAAATCTATACAGGTTTTCATCTAAATTAATAGCACGATTTTGCACCAGGCAACTAAATTGTTTGTCTTATAAGAAAAGTTAATTACACGCATCACGATTAACAAAGAGAGGGTCTGCTTATAAACATACAAAGAACACCTCAGATTCAAATCTTATTCAATCCTTTTGGTTGACAAACGTTTTTAAGAATAAAGAGATATATTATTTTGACTGAATATTTGACTCAGTGTAACCAAAACTGTGTATGAGAAACTATTGGTCGGAAAAGAGAAAGTCAAAATGTGCACACTGGAATTTCGAAAACAATTGCACATTATAAAATATAACCTACAATTTATCTCATTTTCGTCTACCAATTTTATACTAGCTGATGATGTGCTCAATGCCAATAACTCAAAATATAAGAGTTGCTCTCTTACGACACAATGATCTTAAACTATATAACAGAAGGAAGCAAACCTAACACGTTTAGGAAATATCAACAAAAAATTGATTTCTATAAACTACAAAGTGAAACTTTCAGAAGATCGTACAGTATAGTGAATGAAATCCAAAATCCAAAAGAATTCCAATAATCTTGAATCATCTCATGTACCAAATAGTCTTGAATATGGTGTTACTACTCTATGGTCATAAACTCTCTACCAGCAAGACGCAAGACTAACAAGCATTGTAAAATGTAACAAATAATTTAATTATAAGTGTTGTTAATATAAATGTTAGAGATCTTTACATTATTATGAAGTGAATCCAAAGTATTCCTGAAAGAGTTATAATTTAGTCCAAAAGAATGAGAAGTTCAATACAAACAAGAAAACCCGAAATGTACTGGTCCACAAAGAATCGTGAATATGTCAAAATGGTGTTATCCAGAACCCTTTAAATAATTCACAGTAGTTCTAGAATAATAGTATAGTCCAAATATAAGCACTTTCTATTTCCAATTGAATAGTCCAGTCAATAGTGTTTTCTTCTCTCAATCAATATCCAAAGTACCACATCCCCAAATTGACATATTTTACAGTTTTGTCCAATTGGAAAAAAAACTAATCTCGTAAACATGGTTACTAATAAGTATATTTTTGGTAACTGTAAAGATTGCTTATGGATCTATTTATGTATCTTACCGAATGTATGCATTATTTAACATATTGGAACATAACCTATGCACGTACAGTACAAACTAAAGATAATCCGAGGAACCTACATGAGTAAACGTTGCTAAAGTTAGACAAAAGTATGTACCAGGACTTAAAAGTGTAGAAATACATAACAAAATTCTTGCAGGTTCACAATGATTAAATAAGGAATGTATTTAAATGAATCCTTAATAATTCCAAATGGTTTGGTAGTCACTAAAGTGAATAAGCACTTTGTAGGTGCAACGACTAATATAAATAAACAATTGTTCCCATGTTATATTTGAAGACAAATATAAATGGCTCTGCAGACTTAGGTAAGAATTGTTTACGTAGTCCCTTAAATGTATTACTACTTGTAACAACAACGTTTTCTGACAAACTGGAGAATTATAAAATAGCATTAACATTTTCGTTTCTTAGAATATGCTAAATTTGTAAACAATGTTGGGCTTTTTCTTTATTGTTAGTACACTTTACAAAAGTAAAATAGACCAAACCTTTAACTCCATTCAGTGAAAATGGTCACTCACATAATATTAATTAAATATATATAACAATCCAGATCTCGCAGAAAAGAAAGTTACGCAATGAAGCTTTATTTTAAGTTTTGGTCACATGTACATATGACAGTAGAATATTTAAACTTAGAAAGATATATGAGTTAAGAACAACACAAATTAAGCACAAAATAAAATCCAACTAATCTCATTCGGGTTTTATTTAATGATACCCACCCCCGATGACATGCTTCTAATAGTAATGGTACGATAAGCATACGCAGTGTTTATTTGTTAGAACCTAAATAAATTCAAAATAAATTTATTTCCAAATTTAACTAAAATAAAATTTAAATCGTTTTGATCATTATTGTCTTATATAAGAAGATAAAGTGTGGACATACAGGTATCAGCATTAATAGCATATTAATATAGGACAGGAGTGTAAGACATTATTTTCATAATCACCTTACTATTTTAATGGTGCTGTTGCAATATTAATTTAAAATGTTCCTTATGATGTTGATAATAGTGATGCAAATTTCTTGACAAATGTAAAGTAACTTTTCATGAACCAATTTCACAATCGTTTTTAAATAGAACTAGTTGAAAGAGAAAAGTCATATTACTATTTGCTTTAATTTATAAAACTTTGGCCACAAAGTGGCAATAACAATGAAAGCCCCTTTATATTTTTTTTTCATTAAGTATATTAGAAGGGCTGTCGACAGTAACTCAATAGCCGCAAGAGTCTAAAATGTTCACTGATATGTACGGATATAAGTGTTGGCATCGTATAACATTTTAAAGAATAGGTCAGTCATTATCATCAAGGTTTGGGACTGCTTTATTTATCAGACTAAACATCCTGGACTTTTCCATGCATGATGCTTCGAATGTTCCTTAAGCTTTGGTTTAGTTTAGAATACTGCTCTAAGAATCTCCCGTTTTCCTTAAACTATAAATAGGGACGAAAATGACCAAGTCATATAGATCATTTCGATATGAATGGTGCATAATTCTCCATAATAAAATTAGATGGGGGGTTTATTAGACCCACCAATGTCTTGCTCTCGATAAACATCCGTGACCTTGACCCCATAGAAAAAAGAGCATTTTGAATACGTCTGTCTTGATTCTGATGCTATGTTTCCAATATGTAGTCATCAGAAATAACGTATCCTTTCTTCTTGCAATATATATATATATATATATATATATATATATATATATATATATATATATATATATATAATATATATATATATATATATATATATATATATATATATATATATATATATATATATATATATATATGAAGAGATAAAAGATTTCTGATCAATTTTGCAGAAACATAATTTCTAAAGGTTGTGCCAGATTGAAAGATAGAAGGGTTTGTATTAAGCTGAAATACTTTGTTGCCAGACGATTACTGAGCGAAAGACTCACTTAAAAAAGAAACCGTATGAGCAAATGGAATACTAGTCAGGTGTACAAGAATCAAGGTTTCAGTGTCACCAAGTTTTAAATATCATTATATATACAATTCTTTAACGCTTCAATAAAGCAAGCTTTCTGAGCATTTCGTATCAACTTTCCATGCTAAGCACCACCTATCAAGTAATTGTTCTGTTTCGTTTGCAAATTGAACATGAGTTTTCCAAATTTTTTTTTTTTTTTTTTTTTTTTTTTTTTTTTTGTAAAGTTCCTAAATTTTTGCCGATAAGCGTTTGGGACTAACAATTGACCCTTTTACTAGATCATAGTCAGCAGTTTGCTCTACTGACAGGAAACAAATATGTCCCTAGCTCATTTTAAATTTTCAGCAATTTTTTTCAAAATGATGAAAATATTTGTCTACGTCCTTTTTCTCAAAAGGGGAACTAAACTAATATTCTTAGTAGCATCACAACTTGAATTTGTATATAAAGTTAGGATGTTCTATCTCTTTTCAGCTCTAAATCTCCTAAACTAGATTAATATTCTCTTCTTCCTTCTATCTTTCTCTCTCTCTGTAATTCTGTCTTATTTTTCTTTCTTTGCATTTTCATATGCATCTCTCTATCCCCTTTCTCAGATTTCAACTGTGTTCGTGTTTTTTCTTGCCGTGAATCCAAAAATAAGTCCTGGTTATAAAAGCCCTGAATCAAACTCGGTTCAAGTCAGGAAGAGATTTCAATTTAAAGGTGCAAATTGAAAATTGACGTGTCTGATATTACCTACGAAGCGTTGATATGTCTCTTGTTTAGTCACATAAACATTATTCTAGGTTTGAATGTAGTATAAATTCCAATGAATATCTTTATCCAAGAGTTTTTTCAAAACATTTTCCTATTTCGAGAGAAAATAATTCCTTGAATTCAATATATGAAAAAATAAAATTCAGCTCATACTGGTCACAACATAATACAACTTAAGGTGCTAGATGTTAAAGCAAGACTGGTAATATCCTCACAGTTACAAGATAATACAGTTCTCTGCTTGACCTCGCTTCTGTATTAGCATTTTTAGAAAACAACCATTACCAAATGAAAATAATTTTTGAGAATGATTTAATGATGATTGCTTTACTTACAACACAATACTATAAAACAATTCACTTGAAAATGACCAAAATCTCATCCCTTATCAGCATGTTTACACCTTCTTGTTTACTTAAATACTAATTCGGTTAATAAACTCAATACACATAAACAATAATGAAGCTATTATTATTTGCTTACGTAAATGAAATTTAAACGAAATTAAAATGGTCAATCACATCAAGCAGAAATTAACTCCATTTTGGACAAAGTAAAGGCTAGCAAACAATGTTACATTAAAATAACATGGAATCGAACAAAAACAAATTTTAAACTAACATACAAGCAAGTAAATGCAATATACACGACAACAAACAAATATAAATCTCTGCATGAAAGAACTTAAAAATATAGGTAGCTGTATGAAATGAGCATAAAAGACAGTTCATTGAAGTATCACAGGAAGGTTTCATAAATGTGGTTGCGTTTCTGTTGTCCAAAATGGTGAGTCGTTTTATTAGAACAACCATGAAAGGTCCTAACTCTAGCCATATTGTTATATTACATCGATATAGAACAGAACACGACTTGTATCGTCCTTGCTATTGTCAAATATCTTAATTCTGAAAACATCTATGTATTGTTACATATTTGACCCTCCACCTTTATTAAAAGTTTTACTTGGAATGTGTGTGTATGTGTGTGTGTATGTGTTAACATATTTTCACCTGATTTAAAGATGAAGATCAAAAGTAGAGGCTACTAGACCTTTCGTCGTTTTCTACTGTAATCATTTCTCTGTTTGTTTCCAGATTATTCTGTCATTATCTTCCACGTATATTGTTTAATTTGGTACATAAAACTATAATCACTGTATGCCTGTAACATATGTTCTGCAGACATTTTATCCCATCAAACAATGAAACATCCAAACTAGAAATATATACAACTTACAAGAATAAGATGCGAAATGTAGTAATTGTCTGGCTGCAGGACAACAGTTTACCTAATTAAAGAAGATGTATGTGCCTAGTTGTGCACTTTTATTCATGCAAATTGTCGCATCCATTTAATCAATCCTTTACTATTGGCGCGACAGTCAACTTTTAAAGTCACTTAGTCACCCAAAAATTGAACTCTGTAGAAAGAATGAAATACCACTTTCTGTTATTTCAATGAGATTTTTTCCCCAATTGTTAGAGCCTATAGAAATTGTAGACTAAACTTAACTCCCAGATTAAGCAAAACATGTATCTGACACCAACAAAATACATATCGGAAACGAACAGAACACATATTTGTCGCCAGTAAACTATATATCTGACACGACCACAACTTGTATCTGTCACGAACAAAATATATATCTCAAACGAGCAGAACACATATTTGTCACAAACAAACTATATAGCTGACACGAACACAACACGTAACTGTCATTATATATATATATATATATATATATATATATATATATATATATATATATATATATATATATATATATATATATCGGCAATGAACACAATGTATAACACGACCAAAATACATATAACAAGAACACTACACATCTGACATGAACACAACACGTATCTGTCACGAACACAATTTGTGTCTTACACGAACAAAAGACATTTGACAAAAACACAATACATATCTGACATGAACACAACCCATAAATCTAATACAAACAAATGATATTTCTGACACAAACATAAGAAACGTATCATACTTAAATGTTTACCAAATTTAAACTTAATTTTGATAATTATTATTTTACTTGTTCTGACTATTTGCTTGAAAGTTTTGATCATTTATCAAATACATATAATCGGGCTTCGTTTCTTGTGTACAACGATACCCGAGGGTGATCTATGCATATTGTACAATATTACGAAATAGGGAGTTCGGTTCATCAAGATTGAAGTGCCCTCGATGGAAAAAAAACAAACTGACTGACATCTAGTATGGATACATCGTATGTATATAAATATCTCACCTTAAAGTGATATCTTCACGTTACGAAAAGTCTTGTCAATAAGCAGTCTACTCAGGGACTTGCACATCTTTAGCGTAGAGATATATAAGTTATTTGGTAAGTTCTTTTGCGTATTATTTCTTATGTAATTTGCAAGTTATGTACAATCAGGTTTTCTTTTTGTTTTCAATGCAGCTTTGGCTTGCTTGCTACAATGCAGGCATTTTCTATCCTTGTTTGCGACTTAGCAAGATATTTATGCTAGCAGTGTCAAGTTGCGTTTCATTAAGAAACTCCTAGTACAGAATAAATCTTATTGGACACGGGTTTACTTCTGAACCTGTTTATTTTTTGGTAATGTTGTATCGATAATGTAATTTGTATAACTTACCGTATATAATATAATTACGTATTGTCGTATATGCCCTTGTCATGCATAGTACACGGTGTTAGATGCATTTTCGGCTGATTGGAGTGATTCAGCTAGTCAGAGTGATCCATGCTGATCGTAGTCGACTTGGTATCGCCTACAGAGCTAACCATAATAAGTTGACCATAGCAGCTGCAAAGCTGAACCATAGCAGCTGTAGAACTGAGTGAAAAGGTAATCGGCGTTGCTGACTGAGTTAGTGGGCGCTGATTGCTTAATTGATCAAGGAATTTAATGGAGGTTGGAGACTACCTATAACTATGTTTGCTTGATTGACCAGAGTGACTGGTAGCAAAGTGTAACATTGACGTGGCTGTTTTGTGTTACTCCATGCTTGTAATCTTGCAGCCGTTGGCTGATTTTAGGGATTTGCTATACCCAGGGTTTTGGAAGTATAAACAATTTTTGTAAGATATCTGTTCATTCAATTCATCATTTTGCTATTTGATTACTATATATTAGTTTTTCACCATTTGAATGAATGAATCATGTTTTACTATTGAGTAAAACACACCATTCTTTCCTCGTATGAAATTATTGTAAATCGTTCACCTTTGTCAGTGTACTGTGTAAGGTCATTTATTTGGATTAATATTTGTTCCATTTTAGGTTTCTTGCCGATTATATTAACTTGTCCAATATTTGGATCTCATACGTATTAATCAATATTCCTTTATTTTTATTCAAGTCATACATCAATAACCATTGTACTTGTGTCACCATCAAAAGTTTTCTGTCATAAATCCGAAATCCATCTCGGCTATCTTGTTGCAATTATTATTGTTCTTCCTCTTTACAGGATCAACAGAGGGTTATTCTTATTTAAAGATGAGCAGAAGTCGATTATTGAAGCTGATTGTCAAACACAGAACAGAGTTCAAGCTATCCAAATTCCTAAACCATAAAAAGGGATACTCATCAATATCCTCTCAAGACAGTGACCAATACAGAACCGCTGCTTCTGCCGTATATACTATTTATAGAAGCCACCCTTTTATTCTATATCACTACAGTTGAAGTGTAGTACTATATAGATAAACTACAATGATAAACAACATAATTATAATTTGACAGTGAAAATGGATATAGGACTAGCGAATGTTGCCATGGAATATCGAGTAAAACATAATATCATTGGTAAGAAATATTTTCTTCGAGTTAACTGCTTTAACGAAAGACAGTACATAGATCTGATTTGTACCGTGATGTGCATTAATTTGCAGCATGCCTAAGAATGGAATAGGACGTCTGACAACTCGACAATGGAGTTAACAATTAACGAAATTTATAAGTCAAAAAGATAACCACCGTCTCCATTCAACATTCTGTCATGCACAGGCACATACACTGGTGATGCTATTTCAGAGTGATGAACTAGACAAAGCTAACATCGATGTATGAGTGGGTAGCGTAATGAAGCAAGCATTGTGGATAACAGTAGGTAGACAAAGCTAACATCGATGCATGAGTGGGTAGCGTAATGAAGCAGGCATTGTGGATAATAGTAGGTAGACAAAACTAACATCGATGTATGAGTGGGTAGCGTAATGAAGCAAGCATTGTGGATAACAGTAGGTAGACAAAGC
>JAEAOA010000441.1:542500-632500 GCA_016746295.1 Potamilus streckersoni
TGTCATAAAGCTCATTTTTATCTTCAGGCTTCGATACAAATTTTAGAAACGAAATATTATTGTACCGATAGACAGGCATATGTAATAAAATGGAGAATGACATATTTTGAGGTTGATGTTCAATGTTGTAGAAGGTTTAGCATTATACTTTCATGAGAAGTTCGTAAAAAAGTTCATAACATGATATGCGTTTTAAAATAAGGAATCTAATGATCAATGTTGCCTTGTTTTGGCTCAACCATCAACGGAACATTCATCCAAACATCCATCGTGTACTATGTAATACCTACAAATGTTGCCTTAAATATTTCACTGCTATTCATCATCACGATAATACTTCTATTGCTTGTTCTTTCAAAGTATGAGCGGAAAATGAAACACTTGTACAGAGACAATAAATAAACCTTGCAATCCATTTAATATGGTTCATCTAGAAACAATTATTACTTCTTGGAATGCTTTATCACTTAAGAAAAGACCTGCAAATATGAGGTACATCGAATTAAAGGATTCCTTATCTTTATAACATTGGGTTCCTTAATGTATAAACAAGCCAACATAAATGGAGCATACAAAATATTATTCAAGCTCTGTATGATTTGTGAATACAACGCTTCTAAATATGCTATATTTTTCAATGGTTATCCATTTTGAATCACAGAGATAAATACTTTCAAAGGCCTTATCATGACATTATCTTAGAACTGAAATTGCAGTTGCTTGTTTATTAATAGTTAAGTATCGTGTCCTGTGCATCATGAAGACGCGATTATACAGAACACTGGAAAATTGGTTACAATATTCGGGTGGATATTCTGAAATTCTTTTCAACCACATACCAAATATTTTATATATAACCTGGATCCGAACCATGATGCCATTTGGAATAAAAGTCATTATAATGACGTCCAACACTATGAGAATTTGAAGCTTAACCATTGTCTCAGTATTACTCTGTACATTAATGCAATTAGTTTGAACTAAGACAGCAATTTCTTAAATCCGTTTACCACTTGTATATTCCAGTCCCACATCATCAAAATAAAATCATTTAACGCCATTTTAATTTGATGCATTTTCAGGAGGAATACTGACTGATTATCTGGATATCAGGAAACCTGTAAAGTTATAAAATATTGGGTTATGTATGTCTATACCGAGTCTTTAAATTCTATCACACGATTGTATATTTTAATGATCATGTGTAAACATCATATAGCATTGCTAATGTATGACCATTGTTGCAGATTATGTTTTGGAATAGTGATACTATGAATTGTTTATTTACGGCCTTGATAATGAACCTGCGTACAGAATAACTTAGTTTCCCATTTGTGTCAAACAGTTTTGCTACATATGTCACCTGGGTATATATTGTGAAATAATATTGTACAAATGTATTGTACACCGATGAAGTTTTATTTCGGAAATTAAAACTAGTGATCATATCCATTTCATATAAAAAAGAACTAGACCATGGAAGAAATGTCCCCCCCCCTGGAAAAAAAAACAGTTTTTTTTTTCGTCAGCTAATATGAATAAATGCCTTAAATTTCTTTGATTACTGCTCCGCAGAAATTCAATTATCATTTTGAAAGGAAATGAATCAGCAAAATGTGTTTTCAGCAGCAGTGGCTTTGATCATGAAATTGTTATTACCTAAATCTACAGGGATGTTCATTTGAAATTATATCAAAATCCCATAAGCATATTTTTTGCAAATGTCTTTAGGACTTTCTAATAATAAAATGAGAAACACTATACTCTGCACTGTATAGAATATGCATCCAGTGGTACAATATTCCGCTTAAATAGACAAATTTGAAAGCCTTTTCCCAGCTAGGGTATGGTGTGCACACCCTTGGGGCTAGAGGGGGCTTTTGTATTCATTTTGGAAAATTGAACTTAATCAACCACAAAAATGTTTGCCAGAGCTTGAAATGAAGATATTTATATTACGAAACTAAAACAGTATACATGTTCAGTAGAATAGCTCATTTTTGTAGATGGCAAGAAACCTAATTATGTATCAGTTTGAAGGACGGAAAGTTCTTTTTCATGCATGCGAATGACGTGCAGATGGCTTTTTGTAAGCTTAAGTAACTTTCTCAGCACTCTTTTAATCGTGAAAAACAACTCCAATTTGAAATATCGCATTTCACAGCTATACTGACCATGAACTAATCTGTTCAGATATGATCAAATAATTGTTTATACTTACCAATTCCGTACTAATTTGTTAAATAAACACACAACAGAGTCACCAAGTCTTTTAAAGTAGTTATATCTCAGTTCTGTGCTACCTGTAGCGGCATAATCATAATATCAATCAAATCGTGATGACAACAAGCAATGTGAAATGTAAATAATGTCACAAATATATATTTTATAATCTCGACTGTTTTCATGCATTTAATGAATACGAGCAGTTTCCACGACAACGTTTACTTTTCTACTGGTTTAGGATAAGAGAAATTATTTGTAAAATTTATATTTAAACAAAATAACATTAAAGATAAGAAATAATTTTCTCGACTGGAAATAGCAATGTTTAAAATAACTGACGTTGAAGACGTATCAAAACAAAAGAAAAAGCACACAGAAAGGCATTTACCTTACTGTTCCTGAAAGTAAAGTTGCATACACGGATATAAATCAAGAGTGGTAACAAATTCAGTGCTACACAAATGAACCTAGATACACTCAATTGAAAGAATAGGCAAGTAAACAGGGTTAGGGTTAACCCTAACCCTATCTGCACGATACACAATCAATCTAAGAAAGATTTCCATACAAAATGATCTATGCAAATTAAGTAAATTATACATAGCAAGCAATCACTGTTGACGGGAAAGCATATAAAAAGCACAACAGTGAAACTAATTACATCATGACATCGATAAATTCCTTTACGACTTCCGCTTGGGTTAAAAAAGTAATACAAAAAGTGAGATATCCTGCTGTCAGAAACTTTTCAATACAAGACAACCTAAAAGATTCAGTTTGAGAAAGAAACAGTTTTACAACAGAAAATTTGATGATTTGTTTTTCTGTAAAGGTAAAATAATGAGTAGTTTGCATCTTAGACAGAAATACTTTTGCAGCAGAATGATTTCCGGTAATGACAATTGTTAGAATACAAAGGTATTTTACTTATAATCAAAACAGAAAATGGTTCGACATACAAAAAAGCTAGACAAATAACACTCATTGAACATTGGTACATATAGTTCAAACATCAAGAAAAAAAAATAGAAAGTAAGGATTAATTCATTCGACTATCTTACAGTTGATATATTTGGAACTCCTAAAATTAAAAATAGAGAAGCAATCCAAATTAATACAAAACAATAATCCAAAGAGAGAACCTCTTAATATATCCACGAACTGTTCAAAATGAAGCAAGTATTAGTTTAGATGAACATGTTGTTTACAAAATTTAAATTAAATTATTTAACTTATTAACAATAACGGTCTCTTTATAAGACCCAAGTTGCATACTGAAAAACTGAATAGATTTGAAGACATTAAGAATAAAGGAATAAAATGTACAGCATTTACGAAAGCTGAAAAACAAATTGACTGTCAAAGACTAGAAGTTTTTAAGAGATCTTGAATAACATACGTGTACTTAGAATTACATAGATTATAACAGTGATTCACACAAACACTGTAGAAAGAATTGGTGCAATGTTAACTGTTTTGAAGGCATTGGTATTTATTATTATGCTACAGAGCATAAAACTCAGAAGATCTAACAAATTGGCACAGTGGACTTTGATCTCTGTTCTTTTCTTTCTACTGTCTAAGTCTTAACTAAAAGTGTTGTTCTGGGACTTAACGCCATTTTTCAGCACACAATACCTGGCGGCCAGTTTTAAATGGTTGAGGAAGAAAACGGGAAATTAGCGGAAAGAACTACCAATCCACGAGGAGCTACTGGCAATCTTTCTAAGATATCCACATTCGCCGAATCATAGACTGGAACCCACGCAAACAGAGGTGCGATGGCAGTGATCCGTAAATAGAGCGCTTTAGACCACTTGGCCACTCGGAGCCTCTTAAGTAAAGATGTAGCTTTACCAGACTTAATAAACAGATAGTACGGTACGAAAAAGATGCAAGCCACGATAAAGCTCACGAGTAAATCCGATCAAAGTGGGCGACAGATGTAAATCTTTGGTGAACTGTGGACAGTGCAGTCTATTACTAAGGAAAGAAATGCCATTCTTCGCATGTTGGCATAGGTCTGAATGTCATGAGGACTGCAAACATTGTGTGAGACATCTAGTGTCGGGAGGATATTCAGTGTTCGTGCTTCATTAAGCAAGTTTTGGACCAGCGTCAAATCATGGCCATATATTTAAATATGTCTCAACGACAACACAATGGTGTGTGTGTTGCTGAGAATTGAACTGTTCACCATGCCTGGCTGATACTTAAATGTATGCAGTGATATAACAGCATTGATTCCAGGAAGTAGACCTACAAACGATGCTTCCTTTGATTCGGCAAGGTTGTCAGTTTGTCTTTATTTATTTGTCAAATATATATTCGAAAAATAACGGTTATCATCATTGCGTGAAAGTATAACTTTATTTATTGTTACACTTTATATCTCGTGACTATATATGATTTAATTAAATTCAATTCGATATCGTATATATTTTTATCAAATAAAGAACATTTATGCTTATACATTTTTAGATTCTTTCAAACAAGAAATTTCACAATACCTTAACATACCTTTCCCCTTGTCTAATTCTAAAATCAACACTGGAAAATTGGTTACAATATTCGGGTGGATATTCTGAAATTCTTTTCAACCACATACCAAATATTTTATATATAACCTGGATCCGAACCATGATGCCATTTGGAATAAAAGTCATTATAATGACGTCCAACACTATGAGAATTTGAAGCTTAACCATTGTCTCAGTATTACTCTGTACATTAATGCAATTAGTTTGAACTAAGACAGCAATTTCTTAAATCCGTTTACCACTTGTATATTCCAGTCCCACATCATCAAAATAAAATCATTTAACGCCATTTTAATTTGATGCATTTTCAGGAGGAATACTGACTGATTATCTGGATATCAGGAAACCTGTACAGTTATAAAATATTGGGTTATGTATGTCTATACCGAGTCTTTAAATTCTATCACACGATTGTATATTTTAATGATCATGTGTAAACATCATAAAGCATTGCTAATGTATGACCATTGTTGCAGATTATGTTTTGGAATAGTGATACTATGAATTGGTTATTTACGGCCTTGATAATGAACCTGCGTACAGAATAAGTTAGTTTCCCATTTGTGTCAAACAGTTTTGCTACATATGTCACCTGGGTATATATTGTGAAATAATATTGTACAAATGTATTGTACACCGATGAAGTTTTATTTCGGAAATTAAAACTAGTGATCATATCCATTTCATATAAAAAAGAACTAGACCATGGAAGAAATGTCCCCCCTCGAAAAAAAAGTTTTTTTTTCGTCAGCTAATATGAATAAATGCCTTAAATTTCTTTGATTACTGCTCCGCAGAAATTCAATTATCATTTTGAAAGGAAATGAATCAGCAAAATGTGTTTTCAGCAGCAGTGGCTTTGATCATGAAATTGTTATTACCTAAATCTACAGGGATGTTCATTTGAAATTATATCAAAATCCCATAAGCATATTCTTTGCAAATGTCTTTAGGACTTTCTAATAATAAAATGAGAAACACTATACTCTGCACTGTATAGAATATGCATCCAGTGGTACAATATTCCGCTTAAATAGACAAATTTGAAAGCCTTTTCCCAGCTAGGGTATGGTGTGCACACCCTTGGGGCTAGAGGGGGCTTTTGTATTCATTTTGGAAAATTGAACTTAATCAACCACAAAAATGTTTGCCAGAGCTTGAAATGAAGATATTTATATTACGAAACTAAAACAGTATACATGTTCAGTAGAATAGCTCATTTTTGTAGATGGCAAGAAACCTAATTATGTATCAGTTTGAAGGACGGAAAGTTCTTTTCATGCATGCGAATGACGTGCAAATGGCTTTTTGTAAGCTTAAGTAACTTTCTCAGCACTCTTTTAATCGTGAAAAACAACTCCAATTTGAAATATCGCATTTCACAGCTATACTGACCATGAACTAATCTGTTCAGATATGATCAAATAATTGTTTATACTTACCAATTCCGTACTAATTTGTTAAATAAACACACAACAGGGTCACCAAGTCTTTTAAAGTAGTTATATCTCAGTTCTGTGCTACCTGTAGCGGCACAATCATAATATCACTAAAATCGTGATGACAACAAGCAATGTGAAATGTAAATAATGTCAAAAATATATATTTTATAATCTCGACTGTTTTCATGCATTTAATGAATACGAGCAGTTTCCACGACAACGTTTATTTTTCTACTGGTTTAGGATAAGAGAAATTATTTGTAAAATTTATATTTAAACAAAACAACATTAAAGATAAGAAATAATTTTCTCGACTGGAAATAGCAATGTTTAAAATAACTGACGTTGAAGACGTATCAAAACAAAAGAAAAAGCACACAGAAAGGCATTTACCTTACTGTTCCTGAAAGTAAAGTTGCATACACAGATATAAATCAAGAGTGGTAACAAATTCAGTGCTACACAAATGAACCTAGATACACTCAGTTGAAAGAATAGGCAAGTAAACAGGGTTAGGTTTAACCCTAACCCTATCTGCACGATACACAATCAATCTAAGAAAGATTTCCATACAAAATGATCTATGCAAATTAAGTAAATTATACATAGCAAGCAATCACTGTTGACGGGAAAGCATATAAAAAGCACAACAGTGAAACTAATTACATCATGACATCGATAAATTCCTTTACGACTTCCGCTTGGGTTAAAAAAGTAATACAAAAATTGAGATATCCTGCTGTCAGAAACTTTTCAATACAAGACAACCTGAAAAGATTCAGTTTGAGAAAGAAACAGTTTTACAACAGAAAATTTGATGATTTGTTTTTCTGTAAAGGTAAAATACTGAGTAGTTTGCATCTTAGACAGAAATACTTTTGCAGCAGAATGATTTCCGGTAATGACAATTGTTAGAATACAAAGGTATTTTACTTATAATCAAAACAGAAAATGGTTCGACATACAAAAAAGCTAGACAAATAACACTCATTGAACATTGGTACATATAGTTCAAACATCAAGAAAAAAAAATAGAAAGTAAGGATTAATTCATTCGACTATCTTACAGTTGATATATTTGGAACTCCTAAAATTAAAAATAGAGAAGCAATCCAAATTAATACAAAACAATAATCCAAAGAGAGAACCTCTTAATATATCCACGAACTGTTCAAAATGAAGCAAGTATTAGTTTAGATGAACATGTTGTTTACAAAATTTAAATTAAATTATTTAACTTATTAACAATAACGGTCTCTTTATAAGACCCAAGTTGCATACTGAAAAACTGAATAGATTTGAAGACATTAAGAATAAAGGAATAAAATGTACAGCATTTACGAAAGCTGAAAAACAAATTGACTGTCAAAGACTAGATTTTTTAAGAGATCTTGAATAACATACGTGTACTTAGAATTACATAGATTATAACAGTGATTCACACAAACACTGTAGAAAGAATTGGTGCAATGTTAACTGTTTTGAAGGCATTGCTATTTATTATTATGCTACAGAGCATAAAACTCAGAAGATCTAACAAATTGGCACAGTGGACTTTGATCTCTGTTCTTTTCTTTCTACTGTCTAAGTCTTAACTAAAAGTGTTGTTCTGGGACTTAACGCCATTTTTCAGCACACAATACCTGGCGGCCAGTTTTAAATGGTTGAGGAAGAAAACGGGAAATTAGCGGAAAGAACTACCGATCCATGAGGAGCTACTGGCAATCTTTCTAACATATCCACATTCGCCGAATCATAGACTGGAACCCACACAAACAGAGGTGCGATGGCAGTGATCCGTAAATAGAGCGCTTTAGACCACTTGGCCACTCGGAGCCTCTTAAGTAAAGATGTAGCTTTACCAGACTCAATAAACAGATAGTACGGTACGAAAAAGATGCAAGCCACGATAAAGCTCACAAGTAAATCCGATCAAAGTGGGCGACAGATGTAAATCTTTGGTGAACTGTGGACAGTGCAGTCTATTACTAAGGAAAGAAATGCCATTCTTCGCATGTTGGCATAGGTCTGAATGTCATGAGGACTGCAAACATTGTGTGAGACATCTAGTGTCGAAAGGATATTCAGTGTTCGTGCTGCATTAAGCAAGTTTTGGACCAGCGTCAAATCATGGCAATATATTTAAATATGTCTCAACGACAACACAATGGTGTGTGTGTTGCTGAGAATTGAACTGTTCACCATGCCTGGCTGATACTTAAATGTATGCAGTGATATAACAGCATTGATTCCAGGAAGTAGACCTACAAACGATGCTTCCTTTGATTCGGCAAGGTTGTCAGTTTGTCTTTATTTATTTGTCAAATATATATTCGAAAAATAACGGTTATCATCATTGCGTGAAAGTATAACCTTATTTATCGTTACACTTTATATCTCGTGACTATATATGATTTAATTAAATTCAATTCGATATCGTATATATTTTTATCAAATAAAGAACATTTATGCTTATACATTTTTAGATTCTTTCAAACAAGAAATTTCACAATACCTTAACATACCTTTCCCCTTGTCTAATTCTAAAATCAAATAAAAATCATTAGTAAAGGTTATTTAATTTTTACAAAAATCGAATTATGAGGACTTGTGGCAAGGGATTTTTCTTCTCAGTTTTTAAGGATAGTGGTAACATATTTCAGACATATGACCCATGTCTAAATGGTTGCTATTAAATATGGACGGTATGAAAGGAGTAACCTGGGTTTCTCTTAAGCAAATGTTTAGTACGGACTCTCAATGAAAAAAGTTTGTGTCCCAGTATGAAGGTTACTGGCCTAGGGCTTGTCAAACAAATTAAGCTCCTCTGTGTGTGTGTGTGTGTGTGTGTGTGTGTGTGTGTGTGTGTGTACATAATTCCACTCCTAGTGAATATTTTCGAATTAATGAACTTTCGGATAATTGAATCGTGCAAAGCTTAAATGTACAATGTCATCATTACGTATGCATATACATATATGTGATAGCTGTATAGGTATATTCAGTATTGTTTAAAAAAAAAAATGAATACATCTACTGACTTGTTTTTATTTGTTTTGTTATAATACGTCCTTGTGTATAAACAGAACGTTAAGCAATTACTGGAAAATCACTTTTTTGCTGGTCGTTTAATTTTGCCATTGCGCCATATTACATGCGGTGTATAAAGTATAACCAACACGAACTCATATCTTGTCTTGCAGTTAAATTCGTTATGGTAAACTGATGAAATTCAGTCACTTCTTTACTATTTAACAAATGTTCAAGCTGCTGAATAGCCAATAATTTTACTAAAAGGAAACTCTATAGTAAATCAATAAACTTTACGTGTACAGCCATCAACAAATTGTTATTGATACTTAGAATCGGTAAACTACAAATAAACTGTATGACGAACATAGCTATTAACTATGTATTACGTCCAAAGTGTGGACTATTTGATCTTAGCAGTGTGATGGTTTATTTCTTTATACTTTCGCTGGCAACAATACGGTTGCACAGGTGACTAGGTGATCAATTTATACATTTAACTAGCCAATAGATTTTGACCACAGATTCATAAATCGACGCACCTCCATATTTGTGTTGCGAATCTGCATTATCAGACTGGCTCTATATTTATATATTTTTTATATTTAGACAGGTTATTTCCAGGTCATGGAGGCAAGTTTTATAGCGATTTTATCTTTTGGATTCTGATTTTGATATCCGGATTTGGAATCCGGTTTTCCACATTGACATTTACGAATACCTTTATCTTTAGCCAATAGATTTTGACCACAGATTCATAAATCGACGCACCTCCATATTTGTGTTGCGAATCTGCATTATCAGACTGGCTCTATATTTATATATTTTTTATATTTAGACAGGTTACTTCCAGGTCATGGAAGCAAGTTTTATAGCGATTTTATCTTTTGGATTCTGATTTTGATATCCGGATTTGGAATCCGGTTTTCCACATTGACATTTACGAATACCTTTATCTTTGAAATATGTCCGGATTGCAAGGTTCCTGGATAAATGAAGTCCGAAATAACGAGGCTCCTTGTTTACAATCCTGTGTGTACCAAATGGAAAATGTTACAAATACGCTCTGTTATGTGATGTGTAGTAAGGAGGCATGCGTTCTTTTCAATATGGATGCACAACACCATTCATCCTGTCCAGTCAGAAAAGGCGTAGAAAACAAATATTGTAACTGCTGCTGACTTTCACTTAGCGACAAAAAAACCCCACTAAAAACTTAGAGTACTAAATTTGAACCTTTTGGAAATTAATTTTGTTCAGTGCTACGCATCATACATCGTTTCACGTCATTTTATGATATCAATACACTCCGTTTGTCTTTACTATGGTAAATAATTTTCCATCATTTTATAATCTCTAAAGTCCCACCATCTTCCTTAATTATGTTTTATCTTTCAGAATCTTTTCATGTCATGCCGTCATCTCAATTAACTATTTGTTAATAAATATAACACAACACTGCCATAGTGTGTTCTATTTCCATTATTATTACATCAATATTTGTTTTCACATTATTTAGCCGGATGCATCATTCAAAGGATGTTTGATGCTTTGTACTTCTTAACACAAGTTTCCAAAGCAACCAAATGAACTATTAGCATGCGATCAACATAATATTTTATGGTCTTGTAAAGCAAAAAATTTGCATGAGTGCCGTCTGAAATCATTCTTGGTATCTAAAGATGCATATTTGAAGCTCTGGCAACATAAGTCAAGGAAGTGAACTGAAATAAGAACACAATGACGTGATTTAAAAAATTAGTAAACATTTTATGTTAAGCTGATTCTTGCAAGTTTTTTTTCCTCCGGAAAATATATTTAGCGTAAATTTTGCCAGTCCATATTAGTACACTAGAACAAATGTCTCGAAGTATAATTAGTACATCTTTTACATGCAATACTAGAAAGATGACGCCATGCTGCACATGTATAAATATCTATACGTCATATTAGCATACCTGTTTCAAACTATATTAGTATAACCCCCTGAATGCCATATAAGTAAAATCGGCTCAAATCTATATTACTATAAATGTCTCCATGCCATAAGAGTTTAAATATATCCATGCCATATTAGTATAACTATATCCATGCCATATTAGTATAACTATATCCATGCCATATTAGTATAACTATATCCATGACATATTAGTATAACTATATCCATGCAATATTAGTATAACTATATCCATGCCATATTAGTATAACGATATCCATGACATATTAGTATAACTATATCCATGACATATTAGTAGAACTATATCCATGACATATTAGTAGAACTATATCCATTCCGCATTAATATAACTATATCCATGCCATATTAGTATAAATATATCTATGCCATATTAGTATAACTATATCCATTTCGTATTAATATAACTATATCCATGCAATATTAGTATAACTATATCCATGCCATATTAATATAACTATATCCATGCCATATTAGTATAAATATATCCATGACACATTAGTATAACTATATCCATGCCATATTAGTATAACTATATCCATGACATATTAGTATAACTATATTTATGCCATTTTAGTATAACTATATCCATGCCATATTAGTATAACTATATCCATGACATATTAGTATAACTATATCCATGATATATTAGTATAACTATATCCATTCCGTATTAATATAACTATATCCATGCCATATTAGTATAACTATATCCATGCCATATTAGTAGAACTATATCCATGCCATATTAGTATAACTATATCCATGCCATATTAGTATAACTATATCCATGCCGTATTAGTATAACTATATCCATGCCATATTAATTTAAATATATCATTGCCATATCGGTGTAACTATATCCCTGACATATTAGTATGACTCTATCCATGCCATATTAGCATAACTATGTCCTTGCCATATTAATATAATTATAACCCTTCCAAACTGGTTAAACTAAATTGTTACGAGTCTAAAATTTTGAAAAGAAGTAATAGAAAAGAGCGAAGACATTTAGCAAATATTTTATTTCCTTAAAATACAAAGTCTGTATGTGTGTTGTGTATTTATAATTTTGGTTTTAACGTAGGTTTAAACATTTTTTTTCAGTCATATCGCTACGATGTATGCAGTGTGATAGTTTATAATGATGTCTAGCACTGGGGCATCATGCCGCAGACATGTAGCATGTCGTCTCACAGTCACATTATCCTGACTTAAGGTCGAATACTAACACTAATTTCTTAATGCTGAACGCCAAGCGAGGCAGTGGTTAGTATCATTTTTTTAAAAGTCTTTGGTATGACTCAGCCATGGTTCGAACCTGCGACCTTCCGCATCCGAGGCGGACCCTCTAACCACAAGGCCACCTAAGCGGTCAAATACAAAGTAAAAACTGAGAAAAAAGAACTGACGGTATTGCCAATTAAGTCTAAAAAATCCAAAATCTAAAAGTTCCTGAACAGAATTCAGATCAAGTCCCAAAGAGATCCAAAATTGAAAGCGATGACGTGTCTGTTATAGCCTACAAAGTCCTGATTGGACAAATATCTCTTGTTGAATCACACAATTAATATTCCAGGTTTTAATTCTGTATAAATTCTAATAAATGTCTTCATTTAAGAAATTTGTCAGAGCACTTTTGCATTTCTAGAGAAAATGCTCATTTGAATTCAATAATTTGAACAAAAAAATAAAATTTATCCCTAACTGGATGGAAAGCCATCTTGTTTACTTAAAAGACAATAGCCTAGTAAATTCACTTGGGAAACTCCAAACCCCTGACCCTTATTAACATATTGACTCCTTCTTTGTTTATCCAAATAATGAATCGGTTGATAAGCTCTTACACAAAGAAAAATGAAAATGTTATTAATTGTTTGCATAAATGAATTTTTTTTAAAGTCAATCAGGTCAAGCAGAAATGAACTCAATTTTGGACACGGTCAAGTCTAATAAACAATGTTACATTACACCAAAAAATTAAAACTAACAGACAAACAATTACAATAAATATACATAAAAATATCTATGTCATATTAGCGTAAAAATATCCAGGTCACATAATCATTACAATACAGCGTAACAATATTCATATCATATTAACGACATCCATAATATATTAGTATAACTATATTCATTCCATATTAGTAAAACTATATCCATGCTATATTAGTATAACTATATACATGCAATATTTGTATAACTATAGCCATGCCATAATAGTAAAACTATATCCATGCCATATTAGAATAACTATATCCATGCCATATTGGTATAACTATATCCATAATATATTAGTAAAACTATATTCATTCCATATCAGTATAACTATATGCATGCAATATTAGTATTACTATATACATGCCATATTAGTATAACTATATCTATGCCATACGAGTATAACCGTATCCATGCCATATTAGTATAACTATATCTTACCTTATTAGTGTAACTATATCCCTGTCATATTAGCATAACTATATTCATTCCATATTTATATAACCATATACTTGCCATGTTAGTTTAACTATATCCATGCCATATTATATCCATGCCGTATTAGCGATGTCATATTAGCGTAGCAATATCCATGTCTTATTAGTATAACTGCCTCTATGCCATAATTTCAAAGTCAGATGCAATGACCATGAAGGATGGAATGTATAATGCTCTATGATATGTCTCAGTTTGACTTGAACAGATCAAGATGATGACCAATTTCTTTTGAATAAAATGAAAATATTACGCACTTTTGGTATGCTGCTTGCAAAGCCACACTGCTGGTATTTAGCGTATGAAAACATCAACTTGTAGAACCACACTTCTGGTATCTAACCTGTACAGCCACCAACTTGTTGAGTCACACTGCTGGTATCTAACATGTAGAGCCACTAAACCGTATAACCACATTACTGTTACAAATTGATTAGCAATTGGTTAACTGAGAAACAATTTTTTTTCATTGACCATTTATAATTTTTCAACGGGTTTAATTTCGATCTCTGCTAAATATGCCATAATTTATTAAAATATTTTAAACATTTCCTGCCAAAACTGATTACAACAAATTGTTTATCCTCCACATAATTTTTTACAATCATTGCGGGATTTTAAATAATTTTGTACTGCCTTTTAAATTTTCTCATTTTTTTCGCTTAATTCAAAAGAAGTTTCAAAATTTGCTATCACGTTTATTCTCGGCGCTATTTTTTAATTTTGTGGACTGTTTTCTTCGCTAAACTCTGAGTTGGTTTCAAACTTAAATATTTCTTTTAGTCTACATTCTACATTATTTCGAAACAGTGAGTTCGTTTTATCCTGCGCCGAACGTGCGGAGTGCTTTAGACGTGAAACCAGAATACATGAATTACACTAAAATCAAATCATTATTTTACGAACCATTTTGTCAATCGGAGGTATAATTTGAGACCTATATATCTCCAGCAAAGGATCACGTGTGTCAGTGATTGATTGAGATATATGCAATAAACTGACGAAGAACAGTACAAAACTGAGTGCTTTTGTCTCTTAATGAGTCTTTTTCAAAGGCATATATAAAACATATACAAAACAAACAAATTATCAACCTCGTATGGCACGATCTACCTTTGATGTGATCTAACACCCTTTCGGTCCTGTATTTATGTTGTGTTAGTGTATCCGTTCCAAATTTTTCCGTTTGTATTTAATTAATTGTTGTATGTATTAGAATGGAGAAGTTGTCTTAACAAATACATAAATCTTTCAAAAGTTTACGCAATGAAACTTATACCTTACTTCATTTTAAGCATCATCGCCAAAGAAACTAATGCCTTACTTCGTCTAATGCATCATCGCATACAGAAAACATTCAAAACTTAATGCAATGAAACTAATGCATTACTTCGTCTAAAGTATCATAGCACTCTCTTGTTTCACTTCCTCGAAACAAGCACAGTCACTAAAGCTCCTCAAATTCATATGAAGCCACAAATTATTGGCAAGAGTTCAGATTCAACAAGAGGAAATAAAATAACTCACGGTGTTTCCGTGAAACTTACAGCCCTACTTAGTGAAAACTTAAACCATCAATATCTAGTCAAATCAGCAACTATCGAAGAACTAAAGCAACAGCTCAATTCACTGTTATCAGAGAAGCAATTGCAAACGTTTTACTCTAAACTAAAAAAGGATCAGCAAAGACTCTCTTCAAAACTATACAAAGTCAGAGATAGAAACCCTAGAAATCATGCTCTACAACCAAATGACTGTTCTGAAGAAACTTCAATTGAGGAAATTTCTTATAAAAACAACCATAAAAAAGAAACAATGCCGGAAAAGGAAGAATCGCAAACATTCTGTAACAAACACTAATTCATCTGTCACTAACACAGTAGTCAGCATCTCCAATTTAGAACTTGCTGATGCAAAATTAAACTTTTATCAAAAGGTTTGAGTTTCTGTCCGCGTCCAAAACAAATGACAGAGGGAAGCTTAAGAAGGACACCAAGGAGTTTAGCCGCCGACTAAGACTCAAAGCTCATTTTGCCTTACAACCAACAAATAAAACAAAGGAAAATATAAGATGAGATCAATCCATATTTAGAAAGAAAACTACCTGGACCCCACCAAAAAGTTCAATTTCGAATCTAGAAGTCTTTATCAACTCAGTTGAAAACAATATTTTCAGACATATCAACCATGCTAACAAATGCTCTAATTTGTCAAAAGAAGAAACAAATGCCCTAAACTCACTGAAAAGCAGAACGTACAGTTACAATTCAGGGGTCTTTTGCTTGACCGAGCGATGTCAAAACCCTGGGCTCGAATCCCACTAGAAGTCATCAGTTTACCCCATATTTCCAAAGACTTCTATACAACTTCAGTTGTAAGTTGGAAAGCCAAATGTGTCCATTATGTACATATATTTTACAATAATCAATACAAGACCACATTACTTACAACTTGCAATTTAGCCATCAAACGCACATCCTCACAGTTTCTAAATATTAACTTTCCCTTCCGCTTGTAATTCACACCGTAGAAACTGCACAACTATTACTAACACTGCGAACTATTTTAACTGCCCACTTGAGGCCAGTCGAACTACCGTTTTAAGACACATCACACCAGTAAACCTACATCCCATTTGCCACTATAGCAACATAAACGGTATCTACCGAGTCCTTTCACATTTATCCCATGGTGTAATTTACTACCATAAAATACTGCCGCTGCAGTCACAACACCGATGTACACCACTAGTTTTTATAAAGTGCTCTATCACGACAGGGACAGTCATGCAGATAGGGTCTGAGTTCGCTAATCATTGACCATAGCATCTTAAAAACTCACTAACACTTTCTCTCTATGACATGTGCTACCTACAAATTGCTTAAAATAAATACGCACCTTCTTAATTTTATTACAGTACATTATAATTAAACCTGCACATAGGGGTTTCCCTGTTGTCGTTATGAATAGGCTAGACTACATTAGTGAAGCAAGCATACAACTAAGTGACGTTAGGTTCTACCAAAAGTTAGACCATGATCCAACGCTGGAATATGTCAAACTCATCACTAAAGCTATTGACGAGGCGGACACATAGACCAGCAAACGAAAAACTACTTAAGCCCAAAAAACCCAAGGGCAGGTAGATTTTATCTTCTACCCAAAATCCACAAGCAAGAAAATCCTGGCAGACCTATAATCTCTGGTAACGGACACCCCAGAGAAAGGATATCTCATCACATGTACAATCTGTAACCTTCAGCATGTCGGATAAACTGAAAAGCTATACAAAAAGATAAATCTTCATAGATCAGATTGGGTGATAAAGAAGCTGAACAGAAGCTCGGTCGCACATTCAGCCCTGCCCACACATTCAGTAATATAACACTTATCGCCAACGCTAAAAACCCTAACTGGAGTTCCGAAACCAGAAAGGATTAGAAATCTTACTGGATGCGCCGCCTTAGAACATTTAAACCAAGCTGTCTAAACCAAGAAGACTAGAAAATGAAAATTATGCAATAGTAGAATTATCCTTTGCAGCCGACAAATTTTCTTTTCAAACATTGCTAAATCTTCTTAGTATCCTTTAATTACTACTAAAAGAATAATAAATCCAGAATATAATCAAATATCCGGGATATAAGTTGCGTTACATAAATGTACACAAAGTAATAGATGTTTCTATTGCTCATACATTTCTAGATGAATACAAATATTTCCCAGTATCCGCAACAAGTCTGTATAGGCAGTTGAGACATAATGCATTTATAGATTTAATTCATGTAAAAACGGCCAAGCAGAATTTTACAAAGAAAACGTTTTATATGTTTTATTTATTTTTGTTGTCTATGTTTTGTATAGGTCTTTGAAAAAGACTCTTTAACAGTCGAAAGCGCTCAGGATTGTTAGATGCTAGTTTTGCGCTGTTCGTCAAGACTTTTCATATTTTGTTTGGTATGCGATAGGGTACGTGTTGGACGGTGATAGACAATGACGACTGTGTGAAATTCTGTATTAGTCGTTGATAGTTTACTTCACTTTGAGACCTACCCGTAGCATCTAAAGACCCACCGTCACATATCTGTTCGTAGTTGAGAATATGGAATAATAGTTCTAGGTGCTGCTCAGTAGGTTCTGATTCTGGTGCATAAGGATACGTTTTGAAGATTACGCACGTACGTTTGTAAGTAAAACATTTTTGTTGGTCAGTACGTGTGAGATGTTCGTCAGCAAGTGCAGCTGATGGTCAATAGATCATGTATGTGTACGTGCTATCTGTTAGGTGTGGTAGTCAGAAAGAATGTTATGTTAAGGTGAAGGTCAGTATATATTTAGTATCATTAGTAAGAACAATGTTGATCAGTTTTGAGTGCTATTCGGATAACTTGGGTACTTGTCAATAAACTATTTTAATTAGTAGGGCTGGGTAATGAACATTAGGACTTTGCGTTGGTCAGTAGTGTATGTGTTGTCTAGTTAGGATAGGTATTGAACTCCTATTGACATTTTTAATATTATATTCCCTTTAAGTCACATTGCGATCTAATGTTGAACTAAGTTATATTTATAACATTTAATTTTAAATAAGCTACCATAGTTTTCCCTTGAGGCCATATCGTCAAATATGAAACCTATATACTTTTTGACGTTTGCCCTTTCACATTGAGAATATATTGCCATAGTCATGGATATGTTGTGTATATCAAGTTATCTTGAATACATTCATCTAGAATAAGAGGGAGCATGAATAATTATTTCATGGCCGCGCAAGCTCTACGCCTTCATGCAGCGTACAATGGCCGCGCAAGCTCTACGCCTTCATGCGGCGTACAATGGCTGCGCAAGCTCTACGCCTTCGTGCAGCGTACAATGGCTGCGCATGCTCTACGCCTTCATGCAGCGTAGAATGGCCGCGCAAGCTCTACGCCTTCATGCGGCGTACAATGGCTGCGCAAGCTCTAGCTTCAATGCAAGATGGCCTCGGGTTCAATATTTTTCAATATTGAGTTAATAACCTATATTTATTAATTATCCAAAAATAGCAACATTACGTTTACGTTGTTGGTACCGGTCAGTATATAGGGGTACTGGTCTTAGTTAAGTAAACGAGTTCACCACTTCGGTATGCCAACAATAACCGTAACCCTTTCTACGCAACATCATTGCAGACAGTCAGTAGATCTATTATTACTATTATTATTATTATTATTATTATTATTATTATTATTATTATTATTATTATTATTATTATTATTATAATAATAATAATAATAATAATAATAATAATAATAATAATAATAATAATAATAAAAATAATAATAATAAAATTAATAATAATAATAATAATAATAATAATAATAATAATAATAATAATAATAATAATAATAATAATAATAATAATAATAATAATAATAATGATAATGATAATAATAATAATTAATAGCAATAATAATATTGTTGATGTTGTTGATCTTGTTGTGATAAATATAAGGCAGATTTTGTTATTTAATGGTCAATGAACAAAGATCGCCAGACCATAGCAAAAGAGAAGGAAAGGTTATTCGTATATCCACGATAACCTGATGGATGTAAAATATAATGATATCCAGAGGAAATATCATATATGCATTATCTACAAGGAATCTATGTTTAGCCATGAATTAGATGTAACCGACAGTTTTTTTTTTCTTTTGACGTATGACTCAATTGCATTGATTTATTTTATACCAGACTGACTGGATATGCGATTCGCCCCGACTCTCGTGGAATATTACACCAACTGTACAATGTTTGCCACATCAACTGTATTTCATTTGTTTATTCATGGGCATTTAATCCTCTCTGTCAGGACAGAATGATTAAGTTGGCAGTAGAATATATAGCTGACAATGATTTTTCTGAAAAATCTGTTACGATTATATTATTTTTGCATTGTACAAAAGACCATCTCTAGGTTTTGGTACAACTCCAACATAGAATATGGCAGACATGTCCTCCTTATAATCGATGTTAAGTCAATATAAATATCAACTGTATCTGATTAGGAAAAAGTAATATCGTAAAGAGCTATTGAACGAATATCTGCTATTGATGTAACAGGTAGCTCACGGGATAATTTTATTTTTAGGCATATTATGTCAGGAACCTACTGGCATTAATTTGCAATGGAAAACTGACCACTGAGAAAATCGTTTGACGCCATTTGTTTCAATCAATTAACTATAAAGGCGTAAGTTCATGAGGAAAAGAAAACGTAAGCCGAACATTTGCATGGTATTTAGACTAGGTGTATCATTTGAACTGACTGGGTGTAGCAAATTGACTGACTGTGTGTAGCTGTTAAACTGCATATTTCAATTGGACTGGATAATTTGATTAATTATTCATCACCATCCAGTCGTGCATAATTTATGCAAAGCTAGAAGTGAAAAAAAATAAATAGAGGGTATGAAATGAAGGACCATTTTTCAATATTTTACAATTGGCAATTTAAAGTTTTCACCAACTTGGAAATGGTCAGTAATGTATTTTGCATACTTATATATGACAGATTAAGAATATATGTGTTGCCTTTGGAATGTATATAATACTAAATTTATATTACAATCTAATTTCGAAGGAATACATAATACGAAAATGCAATTCCTTCTAATAAAATAGACAAATAGACAAAGTGAAAACCATACTTATTCCTAGAATAACCCCTTCCCCCAAAATAAAAAGAGGTAAAGGGTGTATATCTCTACCTAAAAAGCGTTCATTTTTTTTCTGAACAAAATAACCAAATTCTATACAGTTTATGTATGTATGTCTTTAAGAATTCTCAATGGAGAATTTGGAATATATCCAAAGAAGTCTCCACATCAATAAAGACTCCAGATAGTTTCCTACTAATATTCTAACTTGAACTAACGAAAGCTTTGGAATCTGGTTGATATAGATTCGGAGTAAGGCTTAACTTCAATTGTATTTGTGGACTGGGATTTTCTAATTTGGAGACAGCACAGACATGTTATAGATGTATCAGATAATCAATGTAAAAAATTCTTAGGCATCTTATGGTGGTAGTGGAAATTAGGAAGGAATTTTGAACAATGGGTCTACTGTTGTACTTGAAAGGTCTTCACATTATAATTTATCTACATTATAAAATATAATCCATACACCTTAAGTTATAGTGAAAATACTTTGCAGGTTGCATGAAATCAGATCACAATTAATAATTCCGTTTCAATACACACGAAAGTAGACCCAGTCTTTTTTAGTACATTTTTTCCTATTTCTTTTGGTGGTGAAACGAGAGTTAGATTTAGGCATTCTTGCTAAAGATTTAAAGTCAATTGTTTATTCTTTAGAATATAAACTTAAGATGTGGTTGTCGGTGCTTGGTTTGGCGACAGTGTACAGTGAGTAATAAGGTCTTGGTGGTTTTCCGAAAGTCAAATATGTTTTCCATTGCACGCTGGTCTATTAACAGTCCAGCCTCTAAAGAAAATGCCGGTGAACCTATGACAAGAACTGCACCATGCTTTGAAAGTTAAAGGTATGACTTTGCTACATTTTTATAGTCCGACATTAAAACTTTCATATTTCCTTGAAATTAAGCTCAACAGTTCAAGTAATAAATATTCCTGAAATACAGGTTTCCTTCAATATCTCAAATATATTTAGTAACTATTGATTTTTGATTTATTTGATAATATTTAGATTTGATTTATTGAAGATTAATCCAAATCAAATGGATAATTGTGGCCAAAACTAAGATTTAAGTAAAAAATGAACTTTAGAACAACGAGAGAAAGTTCAAATTGGTGAAAGTACAAATTTCCACGGAGATTTGGATTTGATTACCTGATTCAAGAATTTACTATAAATTACATATACCGCTGTCAATGGTTGGTAGGTCGACCTACATTAGCCTGTTTTGACCCTTAAGTCTGGTCCAATCTACAAAAAGGCAGAGAAGTACATGTGTATTGGACCCTGGTGTGGACCCTTGTGTAATTCCAAGAGATCCACGCAGATTCAGAGGCTATTTAAAATCAGTCAATTTTCTTCTTTTATTTTGGTAATTTTATGAATTTCCGTCATTGTTTTAGCTTTTTGTTATTCTTCATTGCAATTCATACTCTTAGGTGTATCAACATTAATTGCTTCTGATGGATAAATTATGCGAAGCTATTCAAGATGTTGTGAAATTTAGCTTAATAGCCGGCAAAGTTTTGCAGGATTTACAATTAGCTAGTCATCTAATCAGCAACTTTAGCTTAATAAAATGACTAATTTTAAGAGTTAGGATCGGCAGTTTGCGATATACAGCCTTACGATACAGGTTTCTATAGATCTTTACTAGACCCACGGATGACGTAGATCTCAAGAGGTGACGCAAAGAGTCTGGTTAAACGACTGAAAAATGAGATATTATGACTTCATGTTGTGCAATGCCAATTTCATGAATTAATCTGAACCCCTTTTATGAGTATTACACCGGAAGGGCAAATCGATATGAAATTTCATTCCGTTCTCTATCTTTATATGTTGGATTAGTATACAAAACGTGCATATACAAATTAACTTTTCATAACCACCTAAATTGTAATACTCCCATCTAAGTCAGAATAATCCTATCTAGTCGCCTTTATTAATAGATATTCATGGACGATTTAATTTTATGAAACCTACTTTAAAAGGCATCAGATTTCCCAGAATGTGCATCTGGCTTGTCTTAATTGTGAAATTTTCCACTACTTGTCCTTATGTTAATATATTTCTTGGACAGTTATCCGAAATATACAGTAATTAAAATTCACCCTAGCCCGTAAAGAATAGAGGTTATCTATTGCGAGCTACGCTACCAAATTATTGCAAGCACAACCCACATGCCAATCATAATGGTTGCGTTTCACGCTGACCACGACATAATATACTAGGAAAATGTCTACAAAATATTGTACCGTTAGACTTCGATACAACTTGTCCGACAAGAGGACATACTATTTCTTCATTATCTGACTTATTTTCTGTATTTAACATTTGAGAACTAATCTGTTTCCCAGTTGTAAAATATACCTTACTTGAAATGTAGGGGTTTCTTTTAATGGTACGAACTGTACTACAATACCCGAACAAATTCCAACTAAATACTAACGTTTAAATCTCTCAGTTCTCAAAAAACAAAAATTTAATTTTTTAAAGATAAGCAAAATCAAAACCCAAATAAAATATATATTGCGAACGTAGGGCGGACATTTTATTCTTATTTTAATAGTTTTCCTATCATTTCAGATTAGAACTTTGAAAACAATATCTGATAAAGATAGTATCGTGGTATTACACTCAGTCCACTTACCTTTAACGGCGATGAATTAAAATTAGTTACCAATTGTTAGCTGAAATCTTCAAAATGCTAATGTTTTATACAATTCGCGAGAAATGAATTCAGGTTGTTGGACGAAGATACGTTAATAAATTACAAATAGAATTGCAATATTGGTACGAAATGAATTTCGTTGAATCCTTAATTCAGGCACATAGTAATGACTCATGCTATGCTGTTTATAAATTCTTGATTTAAAATTAATTGCTACAAGACATTAGATGAACAGTATCAACATATTAAAATCAGATTGTCTGTCTTTCTTCTCTTGATTTATGGACATGAAAACGTTCAAAATTGAATATAAGTTGAGAACAGACTTGCGTACACTTAGTTCGTCTGTCTTTATTACAGGTAAGAATCACATGTGTTCGTAAATTTATATTAGGGACTTCTGATACTTTTGCAACATGTTTCTGAGTTCTTTCTATTTCATATTATAATGTAATGGGTTGTTTAATTGTTTCAAAGAATTTATATTAATTTGCATTTATGGTAATTATTGTTGGAAAAGATGCATTCTCTACCAACTTCATGTTTAGAATTAATGTGGAATTAAAGTATTCTTTAAGTAATAAAGTATAATGTTTTAGTAAACTATTAGTATTGTATTTTAAATTTAGTAAAATACATTTATTCAAAACGATTGTTGTATTAATCGCAATCATTGAAGTTTACACTCTTTGGGTATCATGAAATAAGTCTAGATTTAATTATCTGGATTATATTAAAATGCAGAAAATATACAAACGTATGAAGTTGATAAGCTCGAAGGGAAAGTACAACTCCATATGTATTTCGTGTATTATAAATATAAAGGCTTTAGACGTGTATCTCTAGAATGTAGTATTATAAACGTATATAGATGTTTTGAAATAAAGTTCGTTGATCGAAAAATCAGAAGACTCTATCAGTCTTATCTTACGGTCGTTCCCATTACTTCCGCTTGCCAAATTCTCCAAGATGTAACCGTATATACACCGTTATGAGTGACACAACTTTTAAAATAACCCGAACAGTCTCCTCTCTCTCTCTCTCTCTCTCTCTCTCTCTCTCTCTCTCTCTCTCTTTCCCTCTCTCTCTCTCTCTCACCATCGCACAGACATTTACTAAGTTATGAACATTTCCTTTTCATAGCAAGAAATGAGAAAAAGGTTAAGGTATGATAAAAATCCTTTCATAACAAAATTATATATTAGCTTCTCTTTATCAATTAATGGTATACTCGGCGCTAGAAATAATTCATTTCACTCACGACGATCCTGTCTAATTTAGAATTATGTATCTTTACGTTATCATCTATTCGTTATATAATTTTGTATTATGCATCTTTTCCATCATCTATTTGTCATATGATTTTACGTCATATATCTTTATATTATCATATATTCGTTGTCCAAATTTTGTGTCATGTATTTTTTGTTATTATGTATTTGATACCTAATATGATATTATATATATATATATATATATATATATATATATATATATATATATATATATATATATATATATATATATATATATGTGTGTGTGTGTGTGTGTGTTATCATCTATTCGTTATCTAATTTGGTGGCATGTATCTTTATGCTATCATCTATTCGTTTATAGCTTTTAATTTTCACTTGTTCTAAAGAAGTCCTTAACTGCATGTTGTGATGAAATCATCATGGTATCAAAGATTGACCTTTTAATTTTAATTATTTATTTGTTTTCGGATAATGGAACAAGCTTGAATATTTATTTCAAATTAAGAATACAATTTGTTTTTCCCTCAGATTGATACAATGGCTCTAATAGTTTCCTTTTCCATCACACAGACCATGCATTGTTTTGAGAATATTTGAGGACCGCAAATATTTTGTTGCCAAACTTACAACTGGCCTAATCGTCGTCCAATCCATTTTACTGCCTTCTTTCTTCCTCCTCGTCGTCATCTGACACACATACACACACAGAAGCGCGCACACACTCGAGAAAGTACATAAACACACACGCACACACATCGGTCAAAGATGATATTGTTTGCATTAGCCAAAATTTAATAGAGGTAGCTTGTTAGTTTATTAGTTAAGCTTGATCCATATTGACATTGTGAAAGATAACTCGTAAAATACGCCTTCACTGACATAAACAAATAGAGAAAAATTCGGTCTTGCAATACATGATTAACACAGAACACGCATGTAGTAATCGTTATGAAACTGAAACTTGAGTATTTTGGTTTGCAAAACACAAATTCTTAACCAGAATTACATTATATACTTCAGCATAAACAATAGCATCACTTTCCTACCACACATGCATTATCACTCTGTGGTCCTGCTATGCTATATATCTATTTACAGTTAATCATTGATTTGTGTAAAGAGACCATCGTGTAGACGCTCGAGAGCGCTGCATCTGAGGTTCTGGTAAAAGGCTTAAGTCATCTCTCTTACTTATGAAATATGCCTCGGTGAAACTTTGCAGAAAAGACTAAAGATAAATGTTATAGTTTGTCCATATAAATTTGTCTAAACAAACTTTCTTCTCTAATTCAAGCTGAGGTTGCAGTGACAAATTAAAAATTTATAAATATAGGGATTATTAAAGCACGAGACGTCCGTCGGTGAATATGTCCATGTGTAGGGCAAACGTTTATTTCTTTGCAATCTCACTGACGTGAGACATCGCATCATTTCATAAGACAAGGGCTTTCCAGCTTTTGGGACAGCATCGTTGTTGATTTATGAGATGTAATTTTAACCAGACACTCGTAGGGCAAAGATCTCACAGAACCCTCCGTGAGTGGGGTTAGAAAAGACCGTGGTACATAAAATATCGTAAATTGTATTAAAAGCAACACTTAATTTATCGTTCCGGTCACGATATCAACGGATATTATTGTTCCTATTAGGAACTCAGTTGAGCCAGAATTATTTCTTGGCGGCATCTTGGATATGTTTTCACTAAGTCTTTCTTTTCCTGCATTAATTTTGTTGTATAAAGTACCAAGAAATACATTTTAAATCATACTATTCCACAGCAATCCATATTCTTTGGAATTGCAAAGACTTTGAGTTAGTAAGTAATAGAGTAGTCTGGCTGTTCGTCTTCCAAAGAAATCATTTGTTGCAGTCTATGAAATGGCTTCAATACAGGATTATGCAAACAGAAAATGGAAATGTATTGCTTTACCATGCCAAGGCTGTGCAAGATCAGGCAATCAACAAACTCTAGAGGGCTTCTAAGGTCATAAAACTTCAGGCATTCACTTGTCACCGAAGCATTACTTACAAGTCGGTCGTAAAATTGTATTTGCTTAGACTAGTTTTCCCACACAAAGGAATCCTGTAACATTGAACTTATAATGTATATGATATCCAGGACAATGGTTGCAAATGAGGTGATTATTTCATCTCCGCTGGCGCTGTTTATTTTTAACCATTCATTCTTGTTTACTTATAGTAATAGATTTGTTTGCAACTGTTTATGTTCCAAAGAGTATATATACATATATATATATATATATATATATATATATATATATATATATATGTATATATGCATATATGTATATATATATATATGTATATATATATATATATATATATATATATATATATATATGCATATATGCATATATGTATATATATGTATATACGTATATATATATATATATATATATATATATATATATATATATATATATATATATATATATATATATATATATATATATGTATATATATATATATATATATATATATATATATGTATATATATATATATATGTATATATATATATATATATATATATATACATGAAATATTTTAACGTGTAAATGTATAAAAACATCAAGCTGCAATTTCTATAGAAAAGGTGTACCGACTATATGATAAATTATTTCTACCATATCAGCAACATTTGTATTATTTGACGCCAATACTATGCAACGTTCGGTTCTATGTCTATGATTATTGTCTTTATTCATATGACGTTTTACTACTAATTTCTTTCCGTATCGATTGCAATCGAGATGACTGCTTAAACACTATTATTGGATACAAATGGCCTCCTTGATAATTGATGGGGTTTTAACTACAGTTGAAAAACGTAACCATGGTTTTGCTAGACATTTCTGCATTTGAACAATTTCACAGTGACTTTATTGTTTTAGGGGTAATTTTTAGGTTTTAGTGTTTTTATTCACCCATGTAGCCAGGTGAAGGGCAGAAATCCTGGTGCCAAGTTGGAGAGCATGAGCTTGATACGTGAGTCCTAAAATCAAACATTGCCGCTTCAACAGAGAACAATATGATAACGTCTGAAATTGTGTATACGTCAGGTCTAACTGGAAACAACTAGGACCTTGTTCTGCGGTCCATCGGAATCTTTCTTTTGTTTGCTCATTTGTCTGGCCCTAATAAATTGAATGGACACAAATGCCGCTGCATTTCGCGACGACAGATGTGTGTATTATCGAGTGATCTATGACACTCGACGTTACAGTTCATCTCAGCTCTATCTGCACTGGTTTTTGTCTCAGACTCAGTCGGCGTAATTCACGTGGATCGGTGGTTCTTTCAGAGATTTTTATGGGTTCTTATTCCACTAAATATAGCCAATCATGTGCTGAAAATGGTGTTAAATTTTACCAAAGAAACCAACAATTAACATTTGGATCCTACTAATGAGGAGTACATACATTATATATTGCTTGAGTGACAACCTACAAAAATAGACAATTTATTAATACGACAGTCTTTATCCAGATCTCGCCGTAACCAGATGAACACGTACATGACGGACAAAACAAACGAAATAAAAATGTCGATAAATTTGATAATCTTTAAATACTCCGAATTCGGTAAATTTAGCGATTTTAATATCTGGCGAATGCTAATATTTGAGATTTATTCGGGATATAATTTTCGCACGATATTTTTTTTTTCAATATATTTTATTGTCATGCATGTCATGCATGCTGATAAATGAAGTCGGGCTAGTTAAAATATCCAACAACTTAGAATAAGCCTTTCCTCTGCACTTGATAAGAAATGCCCATGGACGGCTAATCTAAATTTATATGACTTCATAATATTGTATATAAGTGTAGACATGATACATGGGAAATAGGTATGAGAGAGATATATAAGGAGAAACATGGTGTTCTTTATTGTGAAATAACATAGTTTATCAAACGTTTGCTGTATGGCAAGGTAGCCAACCAGTTGTGTCATAAATTGTAAGACAAGTCACATTTCATCCTTGTTTTCATTGAATCATATTTCTAATTTAAGATTCGTGAGCTGAGTAGCCATACAATACAACATTGACATATGATGGTGAAGGAACAGATGTTTGTAAACTTACATCCTTTCTAGAGTTTATCAGGTAGATTAACATTGATATCATTACCTTTGCTCTAGCAACGAGAAAAGTTTTAGGACAGTCTTTTATTGACATCACAAAATGATGCATTCAACGAACCAATAACGAATTAATGCTAGTAGTAAAGGGGGTCACATTATGGAAAATAGAACATCCGTGTTAAAAATGTGTCCACTCTCTTTACGGACAAGAGAAATTTAACATGGTTGGGTTAATCTATGGACAAGGGAAATTTAACATAGGGAGTGTATAACGATAATGGATTGGGCTTGTCTGCGGACAATAGGAACTTAACAGGGATAAGATCACGATACTGGACACTAGGAAAACAATGGCAACAATGTTGCAAGGGGCTGTCCTCATTCAGAATAAACAAAGAAATATACATAGAGATATTGTTAGAGACAGTATTAAAATCATAGGCATACATAAAATCTATTACCCAAAAATTGACTAAAATTTGTTTTAGGCAAGAGAAAATAGGAGTCTTTTACAGATAGTTAAGGGTCTCTGAAAAAAAAAGCCTTAATATTTTTTCGACTTATATTTTCTCCAGTTCTTCCACCATATCCTCACTTTTTCGTTTATTCCAATCGTCTTCTTGTTCTTTTCTTGCTTTTGTACCATAGAATGGTATCCAGTCAGCATGAACCATCGCTCAGAAGTTTTCCTGCTTCTTTACCTAATTTTCATTCAATTTATGAATGTCATCCTTTTTCTTCCTATTTTATTTCTCATACTCTCCTAAGCCCAGGTAGATTTTATCATCTTTATCTCTTCTTCCAACACCTTTCTATCCATTTGATATTCATTAAGTAATTTTTTAATCCACACTTCACAAAAGACCAATCTGTTAAATTCCCTATTTCTCTAAAGCAATGATACTTACTTTTGTCACACCATCAAGAGTCTCCTTCAATATTCTCACTTTAACATACTCAGACTTAATAAATCATCTCATCTTCTCTACTTCTTCCTCCATGACGTCTTCAACCAGATCTTTGGCTGATTTTAGACTCGTCACTTGACTTGTTACAAAGTCTAGGATAATTGGATACCTCTTTTCATATGCAATTTTTCTACAACATATATAGCCGCATCTATAATCCACTATCATCCATCTTTTAAATTATTCACTAAATCTATTTATTAAAGCGATGACTGGTCAAATAGGGTCGACTGACGAACGCTTCGCATATATATTAATCATCCGTTCATCCTAACCCTATCAAATACCATACAATCCACATATATTATAGTACTGATCTAAAGTAAATTATTTACAAACCAACACCAACAAAATCAAAAATACTCCATTCCTACTACAACACCAGCAAAGGAGATATTGTTTATAATCACACTGCTCCACATTCACACATAATAACCACTCATGATTGTAGGAACAATGATTCGTAAGGGAGAAAAAGACACAAACACCAGCAATGGAGTTAGTGTTCATGGTTAAACTACTCCATACTCACACAAAAAGCCATTTATTAGTGGGGTTTTGTTAAGGGAAATATGCACATACTACCAATAAACATTAATATTATTGGCAACGTGATAAGACTCTTTTTTAAATATCTGATTAGCCCTGAAATGGTCTGTTTTCTTAAAAACTCTAGATGCACCTGGTTAATGGTGGCATGTCACAGGTCTCACCCCACCACAACTACCCAGCCCCACACACAGCGCCGTCTCCAGTCCTGCTCCGAAGTGACTGTATTCGTTGGGAGCACAGATGGGTGATGAATGACATCATCCAAATGCTCACTCTGAGGAACTATGAAGGCTCTTTCTCTAACCAATCTGCGGTGTGCCTGTAGATGTTGTCGCTGATGCTGGGACTACCATTCTTGTCGCTATCTCTCCAACGATTCCTACCAATTTTATATCTGAGAGACATATACTCTAAATGGTTGTGGTGTTTGACATTGTAATATGGCAGTGATGGTATTTGTAGTGTCGTCACTGTGGGTTTGATCTCACAGGCATGTCTCAGGATGAGATGAGGCAGAATCCTTTCTTTCTTTTCCTTCTCCTCTTCTATTTCCTCCTCATGTTCAATGCTGGCTTCTTCTACAGTTGGTTATTCCTAGGTATGCCGAGCATATTTCAGCTGCATCTGGAATTCTAGCAGCTTGGAAATTGTACTCATTTTCTTTAATCTTCATACATCAACTATAGGTAACCGTTTATATCCCTGAATCACAGACGATAAGGAAAACACCGCCTTACACAAACCCTAAAAATACTCACTTCACAATCAAAACTTGGACAGAGTGGACATAAAAGAAAGACGTTCACATTTTCTGTGAACACAATTTTTTATTATTCAGACATGCAACACTAAAATACAATCTCTCACTCACACATGATCTTGCAAGACAGGAAACGAAGTGTTTATAGACACACATCTATTTTTTTTGTTTTACATATAACAGAAAACGAAGTGCTTATATGCAGACTTCTTAATTATATAGCTTACTAGCACTCACAGACCAACACACACATACAGACAAATATTTTATCAATAGAGTAATATGACTTTTCTAGATTTGTCGGTTTACCCAAATGGATGTTTTATTGGTTGGAAGTTTTTGCAATCTCTTTCTCTCTCTCTCTCTCTCTCTCTCTCTCTCTCTCTCTCTCTCTCTCTCTCTATATATATATATATATATATATATATATATATATATATATATCTGTCTGTCTATCTATCTATCTATCTATCTATCTATCTATCTATCTATCTATCTATCTATCTATCTATCTATCTATCTATCTATCTATCTATCTAACACTCTGTCTCTGCCTGTCTCTCTGTCTCTCTGTCTCTCTGTCTCTATCTATCTATCTATCTATCTATCTATCTATCTATCTATCTATCTATCTATCTATCTATCTATCTCTGTCTGTCTCTCTGTCTCTCTGTCTCTCTGTCTCTCTGTCTGTCTGTCTGTCTCTCTCTCTCTCTCTCTCTCTATCTCTCTCTCTCTCTCTCTCTCTCTCTCTCTCTCTAACAAGGATTTCATCCCCGTCTGGCTGCTGGCTATCCCAACTGATACCGTCTTTGCAATCCTCTGGACAGTCAACAAAACGTATACCAGACTCCTGCTGTTGTTGTTCTTGCTGCTAATGCTGCTCATGATTCTGAAGTCTGTACTTCTCAGCTCACTCTTCCTGACATTTCTTATTTCTTATCTTCCATCAGGTCTTGTGTAACTTTGAACATCCTGACAGTTTCAATCTCTTCAGGCTTTGACATAAGGTTTTGCCTGACACGACTTAAATGGACGTGGTCATCGTTCAGCTTTGATACTTTGGAAAACATCTTGACGAGCTGACGAGTAAAAAATGGATGGTCAGACTGGATTCCCCACGATTTATATATCTCAAACGCGGACGAGATAGAAAACATTCTTACGCCTTTTTGGTAATAACGCTATAGCTCATCTCAGGTAGAGGGATAGGGAGTAGACAAAGAGAATAAATAGTGACAAAAATGTTTCAAACAAAACCGTCAACACCATTTCAATAATAGTTGCATTCAAACAACAAACCATCAGAAAATAATATAATATCAACATATTTATTTTTAAACAGCAAATTCTTTGACAAGGTTGACAACATTATTGTTGGGTTTGATTCGCAATGATGTAAGTTTTTTGTTCTCATTTTTCTTTGTATTCTAGGAAAAAAATATGTGTTAAATTTTACAAAGTTTGCTGTCTTCGCTCTTTTCTGTTACTTATATTGATAGCATAGACTCGTAACAGACAATACCAATGATAAAATCGTTTGGGAGACTGTACTTTTAACAGATGATGTTCAGTCTTGGATCGGATTCAGCGGCAATTGTGAAGGTTTTCACTTCCACGTGTCGTATCGTATACTTGGAAGTCGTTCTGCACAAAGTGGGGCTGATATTTCCCACTTTCCACCCATTGCACGTAGTATATGGCTTTTAGGATGATTGTTTTGTACTTGTTAACATATTCTATTAAATGGAAAATGGCACTGTAGCTATTCAGTCTCGTGCGAATATCCACTCCGTTTAGCAAATATATTTTTGCAAACATATGCCCAAAATTCAAACGATTCATCAGTTCTAAAATATTAACTTTCAGGAATGTTTTCAACAGCCGTTCAATCCCACATTGTAAAAAACGTAATCTGCTCTCAGGACTGTATCATTCAAATTGTGCTCGCCAGCTATGTAAGGTTTCCATACCACGCAGGCAAGAAGATGAGTATTCTTGTCATCTTTACCGTACATCATGAGATTTTCCAGGTACGATCTATAAGTGTATGTATCCATGCTGCTGCTGACTAGTTTGCTATCAAAGTACAAGTACACCTCGTTGATCAAGGAGGAATGCATGGACCTGTTGTGTTGACGATAGAAACTAAAACATCGACTCCAGGAGTAGTGTCATTCGTTTTGATCACTTTGACTTTCAGGTACAAATAACTGCTATTCATATCGATGTAATCTTCGGGCTGTCGATTGATTTCAAATTAGATTGACTCTGATGTTGTCAAAGAGGAGATGGGATGAAATTCTACCTATTGGATTTCATGCATCGTCATCATAATGGTTGGCATGGCAAACTCATCCAGTTCCAACTTTAAACATTCGCAAGACACTCAGTGGGTCACTATTCTGTTTAATGGTCAAAAATGTCTAATTCTCTAATGTTGTTCTTTTCTTAGTCTTTCTAGCTCTTCATGTATGAAGTCCTTTTCAAGGGTGACTATGCCATATCTTTCTACCCTGTCCTTGCTGTGAAGACAGAGAAGCAAAACTGCCTACACGGGCAGTGTCCATGGCATTTGTAGGAGTTTTTCGTCGACCCAAAATATCTTTATCAGTTTACAGCAATAATATTTTTGCCTGCTCTCAATAAGGCTTTCTAGGGGTTTTATTTATCGATGACAACGGTTTGGAGAAATTTGTTTGCCTTGCGTCAAAGCGGCAATATTTAAGGTATGAAATCCTCGTGTCACCATCGGTTTCAAAACGGGAATCACTGAACAAAACGCCGATTTCAATTTATATCCTAAACCATGTCCTCGCATTCAAGCGACTCATCGGTATACAGGATACATGAATTGCAAGTCGTTGGAGTATCGTTTTCGAAAAAGGAATTTCACTGTCACTTTCACTTTGGTGAATTCAATATTTTGTCCATGATCTCATTTAAATACCAATGTTTACACTGTCAAAGTACGACTTTCTGATGGGGAATTAGTAAGTATGTACCAATTCACGGTGAACTTGATAGGTGTTCCACCTTCGTCATCATTCGTCATGGCAGAATGCGTTTTGAAAGGAATGACTCGCAGTAACGGTGCGAATGTGTGTCCCGCCACGCGGTACTGCACCACATTAGAGTACACAAAGGTCAAATTTAATTTAAAAACTTTACAAATTTCAGATTGTTGTTTACGGGCGGTATGAGTTAACCACCGGCCACCTTAAGGTCTCCAGCCAAACAATTCAACACAAACTGTAATGGGCAACCGTTTGGCATCCGAATATTTCATAAGCAGACGATGAGCCACTTTATTGTACTTGATCGTGACACTTCGTTTCTTTTTTTGCCCAAAGCTTTTCCAAACAGCTCAATGAATTTGGAAGCAGCAGTGTCAACCGTATGTTGACAGTTAAAATAATAGCCAGTAGGTATTTTCCACATATAGTGTGCCGTGGAGTATTTGGTGACATTGGTCTACAGTTTCATTTTCTTTTATTATTCACATAGTCACTTAGAACTTCGACCTCAAAAGTGTTTTGATTTTCAGTGACGTATTTATGTGTGTATGGTGAATCATTTTGACCAAAACGCCTCCCCAATCGGCCTTTTGGTCTAATTGTATGATCTGAGGTAATCTGGTAGATAAACAGCAGAAAGTTGTGGGAAATAGTAAGTAAAATTGATTGTTCATAATTTCAGAGTTCTGCTGCCTGAAGGGTCATTGGACGGTCGGAGGAGTCTTAAAGAGAATTATTTTGATTTTTTAGGTGGTGACTGTTGGGATGGTTACTGAAGATGGGCGTACGACTGTCGTTGTTTTCGTAAGAGTATTTCAGGGGAAAATTGGGAACAAGGTAACCGATACAACTGCTCAGTTAAATTTTCCAAAACTGTTGCAAACCCAATCTGGCTATGCAATCAGTGATAACATAATAAAACACCAAGATTTGGTAGAAAAAGATAATTTACTTTTTAGGCGCACATTCTCCACACCATACCCACAAATGGTTGCAGAGAAGTGCTCGAAGAAGGAGTGGTCATTGTTGTGGCCATGTTAAAGGTCGTGATGGTAACTTCTTATAAACGATGACTTGCGATGCCTCCATCCGAGAACAAGAACACGGCGGATATCCTTTCCAACGTACTCTGACTTGTTTGACTCGATGTTTACCCACTTTACGGGTTCTTAGATGGAGGAGGCTTTCGATTTCGTTTATTTTGTCTCCATTTTTTGTCAATCATTGTAACTCGGCAAGTACAATATTCCTTTGAACACTTCTCCGTTTATGTCTTCCAATTTATAGAAGGCGGTAGGATGGCCACGCACCCATTCTGTGACATGTAACGATTCGGTGGTCCATTTGAGTAAGTAACCATCGTCGAAAATACAGTATAGTCTCGCCAATGCATTACTAATCTCCCATCGTAAATTCGTCAACACTCAACCTACCTTGGAGACAGCCACAGTCGGATACACATTAAACAGGCGCTCAAAGACGGTCACTTCGCTTTGCCTTTTCAACCGTATAGTTTCCGGATCGAGACTATTCGAATGTCGAAAAATGTGGGTGCTGATTTTTTTAAGTAGGGTATAATCAACAGATCATTTTAATTCAGAGTCCAGAATCGATGTTTTAATAATTGTGTCATGTTCACATTTCGTGATGTTTCTAAAAGTGTTGCCATTTTTTTATTGGGGGAGGTATTGTCACGGAATTGTATGAATGTATTCCTTTATTAAATAAATGTACTCGGATTTCGTTTTCAGTGTACAACGATACCCGAGGGTAATCAATGTATAGTCTACAATATTTCGAAATAGTGAGTTCGGTTTATCTTGCGCTGCATGTGCGGAGTGCTTTCGACGGAAAAACCCGAAGACATGAATTACAGATGATGTTGAGCTACATTTCCTTTGCATAAATGCTTTACGTTACAACCAAATCCTTACATTACGAACCGTTTCGTCGATTGGAGATTTTACTTTGAGACCTAGATATCACCAGCTGTAAAGCTGTGGTGGTGTAGTGCTGTATTGGTACTGTTCTGTGCTATGCTGTGGAGCTCTGTTGTAGAGCTGTGTGAGTGCTGCGTTCGCAGTGCTGAGCTTTGCTGTGTATACAGCTGTGTAGAGCAAGGTGTGCTGTTTAGAGCTACGTTTGCTGCGTGTACAGTGCTGAGCCGTGCTGTGCGTATGTTTTCGAGTGCTTCGAATATTCCAACGTTGCTAGTTGGGTTGAGGGAGATCAGGCGTTGCAAACCAAAGTGGTGGGCGCTGATTGTCTAACCCAGGAATCGGTGGTGGTCGGTGACTACTAATAATCTTTGCTTGTTTGGCCAAAGGAAATGATAGCAAAGAGTTAGGAAGTATAGACATTGCTCCAGATAATATTTTGGCAGTTGGTTAATGTAAGGTTTTCGCAATACCCAATGTTTTGCTATTGTGAGTAAAATTATCAATCGTTATTTTGAACGAACTACCATTTGTTTTACCTTTATCAACTCGTTATTTTAAACGAAATATCATTTGTATCTTACCATTGTGAAGATCATATTTCTGTTTTGTGATACAGTGAGAAATTCTAATTCTTTATATGTAAATTAGTCCCATATCTATCACGTATCATACTTCATTTGATATTATCATATAACATTACATATTGTATTGCATTACTATCAATGGTGTTTTATTGTAAATCCGAAAATCCCAAACTCGGTTATCTTCTGACACTTCTTACATGAAAAACTTCGATAATCATCGTATTTACATATTGTTATTAACATAAGCAATAAAACATCACCATAAGGTAAACATGTATTAGCTTTATTTCCCTAGACAATGAAATTATATTTAATTAGCACTTTAATTTTACGTGCGTAACTGTTTTGTCTTTATTTATTTCTTTTGTTTCATGTCAACATACTATCTGCCTATTACGTTAGTCTGGTCTGATCATATCTCGCGTGACGATATAACAAGACCTATCGACGAGTTTGAACTTATTTTTAACTCTCTCCCCATTAACACTAACAGTTTCTTAGATGATATGGCTGGCCTTAGTAATGAAGTGTATAACCATTAGAAAGGTACTGAGATATTGCAATATACATTTTTAGAATATATTGTGCCAATATCACACATTAATCTATAGGCATTTATAGCAGAAACATCACTGTATACTAAGGCAATATCTGAAAATGTTGGTTAAAGGTAAAACAACCTATCATTTCGGGTAGTATATATTTAGCAACTAAATAAATATAAGAAATAGGTCATATTTTCAATAAAATATTTTAAAGCAACTTTCTTAGTTGCTCTTAAAGTTTTGAAGTGGTTGCAATTGTTTGTTCATTAATGATGACGTGTTTGTCGGTATTATGGGACAAATTCCAAATGTTTTCTTTATAATAGTAAGATGTGTAATTTTACTACATAAGTGCTTTTTGAAAAGTTATTTTTTTATAAAGATGCAACCCAATGAAAGTGTTGGGTCCGTAATTTATGCTAGAATCTAGACTCAATATAATCTGTCCTTTGTTAGGTCGCTAATTGCCCCCCCCCACGAACGGCGAAAGCTTTTTTCAGAATTTTTCAAGGACGATTTAATTTGTACAAAAGACTTTGATAAAATTAATATATAGTTTTTCATGAGATGGAGGTTAATTCTGTCACAACTTCGTTTATTACTTACCAATCAGACGGAACCAAAAAAGAACGTAAACACTATGGATATATGCAACAATGCGTTATGAAAAAAAAATTGTATGATTTAATTGTAGAGTCATTTTGATGAACATTCATATTTTGTCTACTTACAAACTTCCAGCATATAATGTAGATTTGCGTTTGCCCCAGATATGATTCTAACTGATTTAGCTTGTATGTTTCTATTGGACGTCATCATTCGTGATAAAAATTATCGCAGACATCTCCTACTTCAAAAGAAGTCTTCTTAAAAAATCGAGACTCTTTGATGATTTTCTATCAGTATGAAATCAGTATGAAATGAGTTAACTATTGTTTACTATTTTATCAGGTTTTGTCTAGAACGTATTGTAAAATGTGATACATGTCAACCTTCTCCTGCTCTCATTTAAGCATTATTGGAAACATTTCGTTTTCTATTTATGCTATATAAAGTATATGCATATTCCTGTAGCGCTTGATTTTTGTGATTTTAAACGTTACAGTTTGCACATCAATTTTCTGTGTGTGTGTGTGTGTGTGTGTGTGTGAGTGTGTACTTCCAAGATATGTACAGTCAGCAACTACATCTTTGCGTTTTTATATTTATTTTCAACACTCGAACATAGGTTGGCACGTATAAATGAGATATAATCTTTAGCTAATAGTTTGGAAATTGGTCGGAGAAATGTTTATTCAATCCACTTTTAACTTTCATGAAAATAATCACACGAAAGCACCTAGTCACCTTTTTATCTTGAATCAGCAGTCTAAAAAGCCAACAATGTTTCTCAGGTTTGTAAAGTAACCGATGGATATTGTTTATGAGCAGTGCGTTAGTGTAGGTGAGAGTTACGTAGCAACAACTACCGTTCAAAAAGCAAACTTTAATTATATACAATCAATCAATATGTACTTTACTAAAATGTCACTTTTATTAATAGGGAGTTCTGCTGTTCCTGCATATTGCAGCAAATAGCACAGATTTTTATGAGAGTTTTCATCTTTAGTAGATTAACAATTATCAGAGTTTTCACAGTACTATACTTGTTCTTATTGCTCCTAATTACTAGCAAGATTCAAATTAATCCGGTCTACATCTTGACCCAAATTCGCAAAGAGGTATTTCGTTTTGTCACGTTGATAGTATTTATAACACTATAGACCTCACACGGTCATTTAAACAGATTCGATATTATTACAGTAGCAAAAGGTTTAGGTAAGAAAAAATGCCTTTTTTAGAAAAGATCATTTTAACACCAAACGTAGTGGCCCTATTAATCGGAATTGTAATGTAACCAAAGATTTAATAAATGAAGTTTATTCAAACTCTCAGTTGAACAAGACGTTATTGTAAACACAATATAATCAGAGGGGATTTCAGGGAACACATCATGCGTTCAAGTAGATGTAGAGATATTACAAATATCAAGAAGACTTTTACTGTACATCATTTTATCGACATAACGGTAATCATATGTGAGCATTACTTGTTATAGAGACTTAATAGGAATCTTATTATTTTTTCAGTAAATGTTTGTATGATTGTCTGTGGCAATATCTTAGTGGTGGTTTCTCCTGCAATTACAAATATATTCAATTCAAATCATACTCCTCACTGGATGCACACATTAACATCACACATATAGAAGATGGTCTTTCAAATCTCTGCAATGCAATTCAATATTATCGCGATATTTATCAGAACGCTTTGACCATCAAAACTTAATATTTTGCAAAAGTGGACAACGTGCTCATTCAAACCATGTAATATTTACCTATGTTGTGTTTGTGAAATATGTGATAATCCTATGCTTTCAAATTGTATAACTTTCTAAAGCCAGCGACTTAATTACCTATCGTCAATCTTTCTTCACCCCTCTAAGAATTCTGTATCTTTACATTTGTGTTTTATATACAATACTTCAAGCAAGAGAGTCGCCGCAGGATATTAAAGGAGCATTTTGAGAGACCAAAAATGCCCTAGACAATGTCTGGCACAAAGGTTTTAGAGTAAGGAAGACATGAAATTAATGATAGCCTAATGGCTCAAAAGCCTTAAAAGGATCCTTCCAACAGGTCACCAAGACTTCCTATAAAACAATGTTGGTCAGAGCAGAACATGTTGGGATTAGAGTGTCTCTGGGATCTAAACTTGGACCTGTGTTATTTTTCATTTCTGTTAATGATAATGTCAGTGATAGGTGTGCCTTCCTTAAATTGGATCTCAGCGGGATAATATATCTTGTTAATGCGACATTTGAAAGTAGGTCGTTAATATCAGTTTCGTTAATGTGAACGAAATTAAGGAAACTTTCACAAAAGGATAGAGAGCGCATGGATATGAAAGTTCCATTAACAAAGCATAAATATCATAATTATTTCTACGGATAAATATACATCATCGATACTAGATTAAAATATTTATATTTGTGTGTCCGGAGATAATACTCTAATTTTAAATTTTTCCTCAAACATATATTGGCTATATTCTACCGAACGTTCGAACCCATATCAGAATTTTGGGGCTTGTTAGCTAATTTGTTAAAATACTCAAGTTTGTTTCCAACATCTCTGAAATTGGTCCAGAATAAATACAAATTCTTTGTTTATCTAAATTACTAATTTCATCCATTGCAGCCAAATATTATCTAATAGTACTGTCAATACACAGAAGAACTCTCGAAAGAATTGTTATTGTTTTATTGAAATAACATAATGGGCTTCCTCGTATATATGGCCATAAATCATATTGCCGTATGTCATCTATGAACAAAGAAGAAAGTTCCCAGTTAGTTACAAGTCGGTGTAGAATTAATAATAGGTCGCTTTAGGCAGATCATATTTGTAGTGTATGGAACAATACATAGGACTATGAGCGCTGTAGAACGGAAGACATTACAATTCGGGGTATACAATTAATCAAATGAGGAATTGTTTATTCTTATAGTTTTATTGGTCAGTTGATATAAGTTAAACTTATTTATAATTTCTTAACTTAGGAACCCCTCCGACACTTCAAAGAACGAAGTTATTTGCGATTGACAGAATTTGAAAGCACTTGTTCAACTTCCTTTGCGTTTCTAATTCATTTTCAGCTTAGTGATATTATTTTCGGAAAGGTGAAGGATCATAGTACGGAAGGTGGTTCTCAATGACAGGAAACTCTGAGGATTTTATTAATAAAGAAGTCCATGTCCATTAAAGATCAAGCACGGGAGACGTCTATTGCTACACATGACAACATGAACCACTTTAAAAGAAAGGCCAATGATGCATGGACTTTCATTACTGGCATTTTTAGTTTATACCTGTAATAGCTCTCAGCTATATCTAAAATTAATCAAGGAAGCATGGAGTCTAAGACGCTAGCAATAAAAGCTATCATATAATTATACCTAAAAAACAGAAAAGCCAATAAAGTGATTGAATACAATAAGCTTTCTTATATAAGTGCACTCCAGGCTTTAGATATTAAAACTGTTTGTTCAGACAAAAATGACAATAAAATAATCGTTGTATAAGTAGGTAATGCCAGTTTGCTCTGTACTTGGTTGTATAATCAAGACATTTATTTTGTAGTCGTTGGTTTTCTTAAATTTTAACTGCAAACTAAAACAGATTTGCTAGATTTCCAATACAATGTATGACCTTTGTGCAAGCTGAAAATATTGCGAGAAGGCTAGATGCTTTATAAGTAATTAACTTTCCTTGTAATACTTGATAATCATCTCTACCAAGTCACTCTCTTGGTTTCTCAGTTGGTTTTGCTCATAATTGCCTTCAACCTACTTGTGTTGCTATGTCATAAAAGCACTACACTAAACCATTGATTGGCATGGCTGATACCTATATCTGAATATTGTGAATGTTTCGTGAGCCAAGCTGATTACACACAACATTCACTGCCATTGAGTTAAAACAATAAAATAAGAGATAAGAGTCCTAACCCTGTCAAAAATGGAATAGACGAGACGAGACCCATACATGTCTACAAGGCAATGTTTAGACCAGAATGCATCATGATAGGTTGGATGCGCTAAACCGATTACATTCAACGTCCAAAGAAAATATATTAAATTGATTGTAAAGGTTAATCCAATTTGGAGATAACAAATGCAAGATACAAAAAAGACATATATAGACGTACGATATAAGGTATATCCTAACTTGTACTAAAGTTAACATTTTTGCAAGTTTCTGAGGATATTTACAACTGATGGATAATAAATAATAACTGGTTAAAAATTTATCCACATAACCCTTATAACATTTGTAATAGGCCATTCACCGACAAAATTGCATTCAGTTATGTGCATGGGCTGTGGATATTTTGTGGTCGCACAAAGTTCCAAACGGATTGACAGAAAAGAGATTTATCATATGGTTCCCACTTCACAATGCTGGGCCTTGAAACAACAGAAATATGCACTCCAACGAATGCAATGAATTATCATGTTATGGTGAGAAATATTAAAAGTTTTTAGCATGATCGTATCAAATAACATTATTTTCATCGTGTTTTCTTTATCAAGATTTCTCTAGGGAGTTGCCTCAATTATTCTGTGTAGATCAATTGTCATTTCATGCATTAGATTGGTAATGAAATGCACTATACTTTTGATAATGGTGTAGGATACAATGTTCTTGTAACGATCAATCTTATAAGCTGCGTTCTCAGGTTAGCTCAATTGTGTCTAAAATTTTATTTCTTTTCGTGATTTACAGGTTTTGAAGTCGAAGCGTGTTACACAAATAGTTCACGTAAGACTATTGATGGACTGGAGCAACGATACATGAACAAACATCAGATAAATTAAACATTTTCACGGGTTGCAACACACAAGTAATCGTGCATTAAGTAGACGTAGATCATCGTTCCATATCTTCGTACCATCGAGGAGATATTGTTATACAGTCTGTACACATGCCATTTCACTTTTAACGGACCTTCTCCTTCATTATTAAAGAAAAAAGTCTGAATGTGCCATATAGTCGACTTCTTTACAAACATAGATCACCAACAAAATTCTATAACTTGAGATACCATGCCATGTGCTAAGTGTCAGGACTTTATCCAGTGTGTGTGTGTGTGTGCGTGTGTGTGTGTGATTTAAATTTTTAAATCAACTTTAACAATTTTTCAGTCTTATCTCTACGATGTCTGTAGTGTGACATTTTATAGTGATGTCTAGCAATGGGGCATCAAGCCGCAGCCATGTGAGAGAGTGTCTATAATTGCTAATGCCTTACCAACAAGTATCATAAAGGAGTGAATATTACTCCTTACAAATACTTGTATCTTTTAAGTCTTCAGGACAATAAGTTTGCTATTAGTTTAGGAACTGCATTTATTTTAATGCAACAAATGTGACAACTCATCATTGTTAATATATTTTTGTCCTATTATTAATTCAAGTTATTTTGCTTTCCACAACAAGTGTCTAAGACGGAAAAAAGTATTAGAAAAAAACAACAAAGCATTTTATGTGAACATTATCAAGAGCAATAAATGTTTAATAAAATCTATTTTATGTATACGCTGTACAATTAACATGTACATACCACTAAACGTTTAGGTGATCTGAACCGATATTTTTTATGCTTTTGTAACACAGAAACGTTTAACGAAACTCACATAAAACAAAAACATAATAAAATCATGTTTATGTTAACTGCGAGAACCTTTTTAGGAATGCAAAGCGTGGTAGGGCAGGAATTAGCCTGATGGTCTTCTGCTCTGAAGTAGCAGGTTTTACTCTCAGGCGATGCAGAGTCCGATGACGTACTGTATCCGATGGAAAAATATTTAACTTAGATCTTTAAGACAAAGCACCTTAAAGTGTTTGGACCACCTAAGCCATAAATGCTATATTTCATCTCTGACCTCTGACGCGCACTAAACTATACCCAAAACAAATAGTTAAAAAAAGTCTCTAGGCAAAACAGTGACGAGGGCACAAAAACACACCTTATCGTGCATTTCCAATTCACAACATGTAAAGATAACAACAGCTCCTGTGCTGAACATTACATGGGAACTGCCGCATACATTTTTCAAAACTTTAATTTTGCTTTCATTTTCTCTGACTGGTAATGCCAAACAAAAATTTAAATTATGCGTATGTTCAATATAGCAAGGATGAAAATTGCGTTTAAAGACAGCTATATTTTAAATAGAGGTTTCCTCATATAAACAAGCTTGACTTCGCTAATATCACATGACAAATAAAAGAGCTAACTTAAACGGATGGACAGCTCATGTCAATGCTTTCCCATTAATTTATGTCATAATAAAAGACTATGTACTGGCGTCGCCGATGGGATGTATTAGTTTTATACCTAGTAATGTACTCTTTAATATGAAGATATAAGTTGGTGAATAAAACATGTAATGTGTTGTGCCATATGATTATGGGGGTCATCTCAAAGTGTTACTGATTGAAAGATTAATTTTGTAGCATCTCTCTCTCTCTCTCTCTCTCTCTCTCTCTCTCTCTCTCTCTCTCTCTCTCTCTCTCGTAAAATAATAAATGGGTAAATGAAACATAATTTGAAAGAACTAATAATGCCACAATATACTGTGATTGGAATACTAGTAACAAAAATATAACAATCTGCAGATAAAACAAGGTTTGAACATTTGTTTCCTGGCTGCATTAAACTCTAGGTCTTCCCATTTAATTTTCTAAAGGAGATGGGCCGGCAAGGTATGTAATTCCAAAGGGTTATTATTTACCACAACTATTAGCATGTTGGCGTCAGTGAAAGAGTTGGAATGGATCTTCATAATCCTTAAGGTTAAAGAGCATTAATTACTTTTCTTGGCATAATTATTTTGAATCTCCCCTCGATCTCTGGTATTATTTTTTTACAAACCAATTTCCATATGGGCTGGAAGTGTCAAGCTACATTGCATATTTTTGTATTGTCTTTTATGTCTTCTTTCTCCGTCTTCTTGATCAAACTAATCCCATATGCACAGCGAAACTTCGAAAAACACATTTCTTCTTCTGATGTGTTCGTCTTTGATAGTCTTAATAGTTATATGCGGCGGCTCCTCCCTTTGTCCCCCTCACAACTAATTTTAGAATGTAAATACAAAATTATATTATGTTTGCAAATATATTTTTAACAGTACAGTCATGTCATCAGCAACTTAAAAGTAACTTTTACTTTGTCATATATAATATATTTCAATTGGTGTGAAAATTTGTACTGATTTTCAACACGGTACTCCCCCAACCCTCCATCACCTTTCACCTTCCTTGGTATTCCACTGCCTAAACGTAATCATTGTCTTCTACGATAACAGGCGCAGTTGCTCGAAAATGTACACATTAGTTGTGTATGCTATTTATAAAACCCCAAATCGGCCTCGCCTTACTGAAATCCGAAAGTTTGAGTGATGTTATCTATGCCAGTCCAAATGTTTCACGTGTACACACACACACTCACACTCACACACACACACACACATACGCTGATTGCTATACTTGTGAACTACACAACACACATATGTAGTTACTGTTACGTATTGGCTCGTTTAAAGCAACAAAGAAAAGTGCGATGACAAAATGCTTTGTCAATTTTAACAAAAATTAATTTTCCTAAAAAGCATGGCGAAAAGGTAAATATATTAAACAGGACTTATAATTTACGAAAAAGATCAACCATTCTGTCCTAAAATTGTGAAAATACATGTCCTGTGACAAAACAGTTCTTAATTGAGGTAGTCTGATTGTCAATTCTGTTCCAAGATGACGGATGAAAACGTCAGACGAAGGTGAACACAAATGTCCAGTATTTTCACTGTGAATTACAATGTGTATTGTTCTGTTCCAATTAGGAATTAATTTTATCGAATGTCTTTGTCCAAAGCCAGTAGCGTAGTTCTCCAGGGATAATAATTGTTATTTAAAAGGTAGATAAAGTACGGATTTCATCAATAACAAAACACAAAACAAACGTATGAACGAACAACTCTTCGCAGCACAAATGAATACCTTATTTTTTAAGCATTCGACACTCTATAAGATGTTATGATGTGACTCTCTGAGATGTCAAAATATGACTCCAGACTAGTTCGCAAGTACATGAGCATTTAAAGCAAATTAATTAACATGTTATTTCATGTACATGCATAAAGTAATCATGTACATTTCGAAATATTTCCAATGCACTATAGAATATCAACAATTATTATTAGTAATGATCGTGGTCACAACCAATCATTTATTTAGCTATTTCTGACTGTTTACTTAATTTGACAAAACATTCATACAAAAATTGTTTACACGAATCACATTTATGTTCTAAATTAATACGAGTTTTTAAAGAAATGGTCGTAACAAAAAAAAAACACACACATGTATTTAGTGGGGCAAAAAGTTGCGTTTCCACAAGAACACTACTCTTGTGGTTTTATTGGAGTTTTATATTATTTTTATATTATACAGCAGTGCTCCTTGAATGAGGACATTGAACAAACAAACTAAAACATTTGTGTGCAGATTAGTAGAATCGCAAGATTTTTTTCTTATATGTTTGTACAATAAAATGAAGCGAATCACATCAACCTAATGTATCACGATTAGTGGACTGGTAAAAGTTCCTCGCAGAGTACGTGCATTTAATGCAACCTCGAATCTTGCCATAAGCGATATTTTGTATTTTCTAAAAAAGCGACTTTAATTGCCTTCATTTGGATTCACCAGCACGCACGCCTGAAAACGAAAACGAATAAGTCTATACAAAAACTAATAGGTCTATTCAAAAACTACACATTTGGCAGTTTAACTCATAGACTGACACATTCCAATCCAATTCTAATGTTGTAACACAATGCCACCATCTCGCGCCAAAATCGACATGAGACAGCATAGTTGTATTGCCGTTACCACTGCGTTTAATTAGAGGTTGAGTTTGGGTACGAGTTTTTTTTAAAAATGACTCAAATACCTCCAGCAAATATCATAATAAGTGACGAGCAGGAAATAATGAAAAAATATACACCGATTGTCGCACGTAACATGTGTTAGACCAGTGACAATGGATTGTTCCATTTAGAGAAATTAAAACAAAATTGGTAAATTGGGGCATCTTGTGGGGAAACAAATAAATGATCTGAGTTCACATTGAAAGCTATAAACTCATGCTAGTGCCCTAGAGCCCTACACAAAGTTGACACAAATAATATATTATTTTTTAAACGACTAATTATGATAAATCAATAAATAAATCACCCTACTTAACTTAATAGAACTGCATTTGACAAATATACTCATTTCATTAAATATTTTATGTTTTTACAAATCATTCTGCACATTTTGCTCATATTACCTTCACTTCAGAAAGTTTTAGCTGAAATAGTTAATAGTTGTAAGGAACTGTTACGCATGGTTCTAAAAATACTAAATGAAAGCTTTTTGTTTGAATAATTTAAAGTGGACTTCACAATCAATGGACAATAGAGATTAAAACAAAGCACTCATTTGCTAAATATATGTATGTGCAGACAGAAATGTGTTGCTTAATAAATAAGCTCATTTATATTGATATAACTGCAAGAACAACAATAAGGAGATTGACTCAACAGTTTTCACTCCCATGGAATTGTAAAATACAATAAACACTGTTGCAAAAAAAAACATAATGGTTAGTTGATTCTACGATTTATGTATTTAATAATGTTTCAAGGAAATGTTTAATGCAATTTTTTTAGATCAGTATGAGAAACAAACGGTTATGTGTATATTTCGTCTTCATTGATCCAGAATTTGTTTCTCTAGTATTAAATAATTTTCTATGTGCATGATTCGTTGGTATGATCCTACATGAATAATTGAAACTGATCTGAAAAACCAATGTACAATGAATAAGAAAGAATTGTTACGGCGATTTACTTTTGGATGGAATGTATCGAACATTAAATGAAGCATCGTCTTACAAAAGGACACGAACGTTTTGCTAAGGTATATGAGAAAAAGACACACGCAATAGTTAACCGTATGCATTATGTCAAAGATTGAAAGAAGCACAAGTACTTACAAAACAACACATGTTTTAAAGAGTCTAATGATGACAAATGCTTGTAAACACAAACAAACCTTGTTAATTTTTATCGATCGTACCGGTGGTAGAATATGTAACTGAGTCATCGAGTAATGAAAATAAAATTCCAAAAGACAGGTCTTTAATTCATTTTCCTTACGGTAGCTTTGAACTAATAAAATGTGGCACCAACGCAAAAATATGTAAATTACTTGGAATCGATCGTTTATTGATGCACTAGATCGCTTCGGTGGCCAAGTGGTTAAAGCATCGGTCAATGATGGGTGTGGTTGCTGGTTCGAACCCTGGGCGAGTTATAATAAAGACATAAAAAGATGCTAAAAGCTGCCTCACAAAGTGATTAGCATTGAAATGTTAGTGTTAGAAATGGATAATGTGACTATGTGGGACATTATGCTACATGTCTGTGGCATGATGCCCAATGGCATGATGCTAAGGGTCTGAGACATGATGCCCCAATTCTAGACATCACTATCAACTGCCACACTGCAGACACTCTGGCGATAGGATTAAAAAGTTATTAAGCTGTTAAAAACCAAAATCACCTACACTCACTGATGTATTGACTTCTCTCAGTCTTGTTTTTACATATAATCTGTCACTCTTCAATACATTTACAACAATACGTTGACCTATGCTTGTTTAGTGCTTTGCGTATAATTTGTCACTCTTTAAAACATTATAAATAATACATTAACAAAAATAAATTGACCTCCTTCAGTCTTGTCTTTTTTCAATTCATTTACAATAAATACATTGACCATGTCCGTCTAGAGTTTTATTTTTAATCTGTCACTCTTCAATATATTAAAAATAATGCAATATTTTTGTCAGTCTAGTGTTTTATGTCTAATCTGTCATTCTTCAATACATTAAAAATAATACAAAATCCTCTGTCAGTCTAGTGTTTTGTCTAATCGGTCACTCTTCTGTACATTAGTAGCAATACATTGACCTCCGCCCGTCTACATACTATATGTATGCAGTATGATGCCCCAGTGCCAAACATCATTATAAACTGCCAAAATGTAAACATCATAGCGATATGTCTAAAAAATTGTTAAACTACGTTAACAATCATAATCACATCACATCACATCCGTCAGTCTAGTTCTTTGCGTATAATATGTCACTCTTCAATAAATTAGCAACAATATATCGACGTTTGTCAGTCTAGTGCTTTGTATATAATCTGTTAGTATTACACTAAAAACAATAAACAAGCATGGGCAAAATAGTTACATAAATATTTAGTCACAAATATATTTTGAACTGTTTAATATATTTGCACTGTAAATAACAGCTGCGAATTAAAATGTTATACAAAAAGCCCAGAAAATTAAATATGTAAATCTGTTAAATGGGATAGTTTAAATTAGCCTGAGATATCCTAAATGTACATATGTTGAATAAAACAATATATGATAGTAATATATGTTAGTTCGCATTCTATAACATTCAAGCAAAAATAATAATGCACAAATTCATAGAGGCAAATTCACCGGTCGAAATAGACACGGAGGGAGATTGACGATAGGTCACATGGGAATAATAAAAAAGGGAAAGGCGATATGCCTTTGTAGTAAAAGAACATGGCAATAAACTTTGTTAATAACAAAACAACATGGCGATACACGTTATTACTCAAAATGACATGGTGGTTCACTTTGTTACTAAAAATGCATGACGATTCACATTAATTATTAAGAATGGCGGCGATACATGTTGCTGCTCAAGAGGGCTAAAAGGTCACACAATGTGATGTGATGTGATGATGATTTCTAACGTAGCTTTAAAAAAATCAGTCATATCGCTACGATGTCTGCAGTGTGGCGGTTTTTTGTAATGTGTAGCTCTTGAGCATTATGCCGCATATATGTAGTATGATGTCCCACCCAGTTACATTATCCTGACACCAGGCCGAACAGATCTAAAACTAATCTATTAATGTTGAGCGCCAAGAGAAAAAGCTGTCAGTACCATTTTTGTAAATCTTTAATATGACTCGATCGGGAATAGAACGCACAACCTCCCGCATCCGAGGCGGACGATATAACCACTAAATCACCGGAGCGGTTCGCCAGGCAATGTATGACGCTGATAATAAGTACATTGATAGCCGTTTATAATAAAGCAGGATGGATAATGTATCATGCTAATTTAAATGGCAGGTCGATGCCTGTTACTGATTAAAGAAGGCTGGGAAATGTATGACGCATGCTAATAAAAATGATGGTAGATGCCCGTTGCTAATGAAATAAGGCTGGCCAGTGTAAGATGCTCATAAGAGGTAGGTCGATGCCTGTTGCTAATTAAAGAAGGCTGGTAAATGTATGATGCCAATTAAAAAGGCAGGTCGATGCCTTTTGTTAATTAAAGATGGCTGGGCAATGTATGATGCTATTAACAGGCAGGTTGATGCCTGTTGCTGATTAAAGAATGCTGGTAAATGTATGATGCTAATTAAAAAGGCAGGTTTATGCCTGTTGTTAATTAAAGATGGCTGGGCAATGCATGATGCTAATAAAAGACAGGTTGATGCCTGATGCTAATAAAAAGGGAAGTGCACAACTATGTTCGTAAGTGCCCTGCAAGTTTAGCTCTGTCTATTGTTTGCTATGAGATAGTTCTAACGCCATGCATTGCATCACGTAAAATTTTGTGTCCTGACTGATGGTATCCCAAGAACAAACACTTTGTTCAACTTTACGTTCCATTACGGGTAAGTGGGAAGCATTTTATGAACTTTACAATTTGGTTAATGAATAATTAAGAAACAATATTTCATAAAATAAATAGCCAACACAATTGCTTAAAAGAGCAAATCATGATTTATTTGCAAGAAGAGATAAAGAAATAAAAATTATGATGCGATAGAATACGAAAATACAGCACGAGATGGAAGAAGTTCATTTCTAAATGAAGACCTATTCTTTTCATAAATCAGATCATTTTTCATGGAACGTTTGCTGAATCTGTGATAAAGATTTTCCTTATAAGTTCGCATTTTTATCGAATTGGACTGAAAATATCTAAATTATTTGCTAACCCAAATATTAATAACCATGTATTATTATATCAACAGCTACCTTATAGAGGTCTAAGTGACACGAAATATTTACATAGTACTTGAATTTATCTGTCAAATATAATTGTAAATTTAATAATTCAAGTATTTTAATTGTTATACCATTTGATATATAGATATGCTCTGTGTCTTTTTTCTTGACACTAATAACTTAAATTACTCATTCTTGAGTATAAAGTTAATTTAACTGTCAAAATAAATTGTTAATTTTGTTTCCAAAATTTGAGGCATTCTTCTCCATTTGTTTATTCGTTGCTGCAAAAATAAAAAATAATATTTTCTGCTTTTTATAAATTTTTGAAAATATCACAATAATTATATCCTCAGATGGCACTTGTTTTTAGCAACACTGTTAACTAAATAATTAATCATGAAACAAACGGATATATAACTTACACTCTATATAACGGAATTATGGGATTGGTTGTATCAGAAGAGATAAATAAAAATAATAATTAGTTTATAAACCATTCAGTTATTTCAAGATCTGGGAAAGACATAGTGATTTGAAATATATAAAAAGATCTAACATTTGTTACCGAAATTTTTTCTTGGTCAACAATAGACTGTGTCTGACAAAGAACCTGATTAGTTATATACAGTAGTCTTTAACACAATGAGCAGGGAGGACATTGTTGATAGGCACAGATTTTAATTTCAGAGTTGTAGACAGTAGCGAACTAACATGGGTGGGAATTGTGGGGGCACCAGAGGTCTTTAGTTGTCAGAACCCCTTTTGACCTTTATTTTAGCTCCGGGTACCATTCATCCTTTGTACGCCACGGGTACTAATAAAAGAACGGGATATTTAAGAAACATGATTTTCTTCATGCTTTCACAATTACAATTGTAATAATCGCATCATGGCAATCGTTTGCTACAGTTTTCATTACATCGAAACTATATCTCTGTCGCATATACACGAGGTCATTAAAGCACTACTTGAAAATACAATGATACAGTTTATTCGTGGCGTACAGGTAAGAACCGTCCAGTAAGACACTTGTTCTAATAAAAATAACAAATTATTAAAAAATAATTAAATAAAAATAATTTCCCCAGTATATAGAAAGCTTGACCTTTAACATATTGACCCTAAATTCAAAATGTGTCTCTATGAGGTAACAGTCTACAATAAATCTTTTTGTGGTGGCAAGCAATTGCTTGATATTGAAGTAATTCCACTGACATGAAATGTGCCATGGACTGAAGGACTCAGCATATCTTACATGTCTTAAACAATATTGTTGCGATGTAGTAACACCGACAGAAAGAAAAGGTACAATTTTTAGAATTCAGATATATATATATATATATATATATATATATATATATATATATATATATATATATATATATGTATATATATGGAACAATAACATAAAATTGTCAGATTTATAAAGGAGCTGCAGATTCCTTTTCATTCCATGTATAATCTAGAGGTAGTTGAACGTTGTCCTTCACATCTGATCCGTTCCCGTACAAGGCTTGGCCAGAAGGGTCACTGGCTTGACATTGTAAGTTATTAATTTTCAAAAGTTTTCTGAAGGCATTTCTGAAATCTCTATTGAAATAAGCATATATAATTGGGTTTAACGTAGAATTTAAATATCCAGTCCAAAATAGTACTCCAGTAACAATAGATGGATAAGGGCAATTTTCTCTGCACATGCTTGTAATTAGGTACCACAAAAAGAATGGAAGGAAACATAGAACGAAAGCTCCCATTATGATACCTAGAGTTTTAGCGGCCTTGTGTTCCCTTTTCATCCTTTTGCGCTCACTCTTTCTTTCTAAATTATCTACTGCGGATAGTGATGCTCCGTCAGCTCGTCGATGTCCGTTGGAAAAGTAAGCAGACGACTTGATTTGAGTCTCTTGTCTACGCGCCTCGATAAAAATTTTGACGTATACAAATATCATTATTGTGCACGGAATCCAGAAGGAAACACTTGACGATATGGCAGCATATATTCGATTAACATTGAATGAGCATTCTTCAGGATTTTCTTGCAAATCGTTGTAATTTTCTTCCGTTGTATACAGCTGTGAATGAATTGGTATATAAGAGATGAGAATTGACGCCACCCAAGTTAATACAATCATAATTGTCACGCGACGACTGGTCATTTTGCTCTCGTATTCTAGTGGATGCATGATAGCTATATATCTATCCATGCTAATGCAACAAAGGTGTAAGATGGAAGCAGTGCTAAAAAGAACATCGTTTGAATTGAATATATCACACATAACACTTCCAAATATCCACTTTCCCAGAATTGTAATGCTAAAATTAAAAGGCATGACTAGCATTGCAACAAGCAAATCAGCAAATGCAAGAGAGACTATAAAGTAATTTGTCAGCACTCTTAGACGCTCAAACTTTATCACACTTGATATCACTAAGAGATTGCCTAATACGGCACCCGCCATGATTGCAACCATGGTGGTTGCCTTGAAAACCGTGAGCACGATATCGACGGCAGAAATGCTGCTTTCCTCAGAAGTAAAAGAATTGTTTCTTGTATTGTTGACGTTTGAAATACCTGCAGAAATGGTTTGTGTTTCCATGTACATTAAAAATTATCTTCCTTGAATTCCTTATTTCATATTCACATACACCTCCTTGAATTTAGTATGGTTTCATCGCTTTAAATTTTTACGTTGTGAATCTTCCATATTTCATCTATTGTTCCTGTGAAGTGATATTTTAAATTTCCTTATTTATTTGACAAGAAACTTTCATGGCTATTGTGTTATAGTAAAATTTCAATGTAATTCATTTTAATTTTCCCATCTTTCTGTATTGATATTTGAAGTTGTTAACAAACGCCAGTTTGTTCACTTTCCACAATGGCCAGATTTCAACTAAACTGTTTGACACTCGGCAGTGTGGCCACTTATTACGTGTTGGCTGTTATAATGAAAATCGAATGGAAGTCAGCTTCAAGACGGCAGAGCATTTACTGAACTGGTTCAATACACTGTTCCTTTGAAATATGTGGGATACAACATTCATGTGAAGTATGTTGGATGGATACCTACGATACATCGAATCAATTAGCTGATCAGAGGACGGATAAATTCATATGGGCTTTCCTCTGAATCGATCAAGAGAGCTGAAGCCAGCTAGTGCAATACAAACATTCACAGATTATTCACTTCTTTGTTGCATATATTAGGTAGAAGTGAATTACCTTCATTGCAATTATCTATTTCGTTAGATAGCATGCCAGTCACGGCGACAACACGTACGTCAGTAGTAAACCCCACCTATCGTAATCCTGCAATGAAAAGGTGAATTTTTAATCAGTCAGAAATTCTCACATGAAACATAGTTCGTATGCAATGTTGTATCATACATATTGTCAGGTGTCTTGGTGGAAAAAAGGAATCGTGTTGCCTTAAGATAATTAGTATATATTAAAACTTTATGATATATAAATATAATCTTGTTCTGCATGCTTTATTTCCGTGATCTTTTCCAGCTTAATTAGATGATTAATATTTGAATAGATCTGTGCTAACTTACTCGCCTACCCGGTTACAATAATACAACAACCAGTGCCGGATTTAGGGCAAATGAGGCCATGTTATAGTTAAGTTATGAGGCCCCTTACTTGATCCCTGAATGAGGTAGGCCAGCTAGTCAGGCATATATACACATGAAATTCAGGAGTTATTAAAATAGTCACTGACTTTTAAAAAATTCATCGTAATTTTTTTTTGCCAAGATGGGCCACCTGGCCAACAGGACCCTCTGCTTAAGCATACCTAAGCACAATGGTAAATCTGGTACTGATAACAACATATGTTCCACATAAACATAAGGAAACAAATAAAATGCATATATGATATAATTAAATATATGTTTTTCCTTTTTATTGGCAGATTATACATCAAGTAATGTATATATTTTTTTCTTAAATGTAAGGAAATTTTCATTGAAAGAGAAATTTGGCTTTGAAATATTTACTATCGCTATATTTAAAAACCATGATACATATTCATTTAAAACAGCAAGCATATAATTTGAATCAACCAATGATCCACTTTGGTATCTACAAAGTAGTGATCCGATTATATTCTTTGGAAATAAATAATGATAAACTAAAATGCAATTTTTTAAAAATTAATTTGAAATTTCATTCTGCCTCAAGAAAAGAGTCTGAAAAAAGTATTCTTGTATTTAATATGCTCATGATGTTGTTTATGAAGTCTATTTGACGATTCCCAAAGATTACTATTTTATTCCATTCTCATATGTTTAAAGAACAAAAATAGTTGTAATAAGTCTTATTATAGCCTTTCCAAACTGAACATTTTCTAATTTACGTAATTCCTACTGAGTTATAATACTAACAGTTGCTGGAATCAGATATGTGAAGCAATGAGAGTTTGACCAGTTGTCATTTAATAAAAGTGTCAGTTTGTGTGGGCTTTTATTTTGTCTTGATTCAAGACAGGCCCATCTTATTTCTCATTGTAATGCTTTAATAGATACTAATTTTATTACACCAATTACATTTCTGGCAGCCTCATTTTGCATCGTTTGATTTCTTTTTTCTCTAGTAATGTGCAGTTGTCCCATACTGTATTAATATGCAACAGACTTGGTAATATCAAAGATTTACAATAATTTTCGAAGATTTATTATCGAGCTGGATTTTGTTTACACGTTTTTATTTCTTGACCATACCTTTCTAATATTGTGTTTTCATTTCTGCCGAATGCAGTCATTTGAGAGAGAAAAAAAAGTTTGCGCACGTCATTTTTTGAATCACTTACAATATCATTTAGACAGGTAGATATAGAAGAATGCATGTGGATTGACAGGGACTTTTTTTTATAGATACAACCAGTATTAATACACTGAGACATTTTCCAAGGCAGAGTTGAAATCGTGAGCGGCTACGATCACAAAAAGACTTGTGTCATCTGGAACTAAATTTATATTGGCAAACTTATCAGATACAATGCCATGTCAGGTTACTAATGCGTATCATTGGCATACTCTAATATATCTCCACTCTAACAACACGCCCAGAAGTATCACGCATTGTCTAATGCTGTATTTAACTAATGCGTATCATTGGCATACTCTAATACATCTCTACTCTAACAACACGCCCGAAAGTATCACTCGTTGTCTAATGCTGTATTTAACTAATGCGTATCATTGTCATACTCCAATACATCTCCACTCTAACAACACGCCCGGAAGTATCACTCGTTGTCTAATGCTGTATTTAACTAATGCGTATCATTGGCATACTCTAATACATCTCCACACTAACAACACGCCCAGAAGTATCACTCGTTGTCTAATGCTGTATTTGAGAAAGATAGAGAACAAATGTAATGGTAGTTAAAATTGTGTTAACATTATCAAGCAGTCTCCTGTAGAATCGAAGACATCACTCTTTGGCAAATACACGTAGGCAAGTACACACACGTACACACACACACACACTATATATATATATATATATATATATATATATATATATATATATATATATATATATATATATATATATATGTGTGTGTGTGTGTGTGTATTGGGCTGAAAAATAATAATAATAATAATAATAATAATAATAATAATAATAATAATAATAATAATAATAATAATAATAATAATAATAATAATAATAATAAAAATAATAATAATAATAATAAAAAATATAATAATAATAATAATAATAATAATAATAATAATATAAAATTAATAATAATAATATTAATAATAATAATAATAATAATAATAATAATAATAATAATAAGAGTAATTGCATTTAATTATATAACAATGAAATAAAAATGAAATAAAATGATATATGCATAATTCATTCCATAACACATAATTCAATTACATGGTTGTAATGTGACAAGCACTACTTATGATTTTTGGGAAATAAAAGTGAGTCAAGGTCTTGTGATAAGTCTTATTAATCCCTAAATGACTTGCCAGATGAACATTATGGGTCAAACAAAGTATTTCCTGTTTGTAATATTTTGAAACTACAATCTGATAGTTAATTGGCCACTCATGCTTTATAAATTTTAACAAGATATTTTATTTCTTTGTAAAAGCAAGGTAAAAATATGAAAATTTAATCATAGAATTTAAAAATATAAACCCTATCACATATAGGTTTTAAATGATTCAAAGTTCGAATTCTAACGAAGTTCCAAGATGGAAGGCGATGACGTCTTCTATAACCTATTCTGTGTTGTCTTGTCACCAGTTCCTTGTTAAATCACTAACATTATTATAACGGCTTTAGAATTCCGAATAATTTTCAGCAAATGTCTTTGTCCAAGAAATCTGATAAGGACTAGATACATTTTTAGGGAAAATAAATATTTTTAAAGAAAAGACTCAATTCAATGGACAACACAACACCTTTCTTTAAGGACGAAGGTATGAATTACGACTGTAAAACGTTAATTTTAAACGCAATTTTAGATCACGTGATGGGTCACATGGTCACTTAGTTCGAATGGCGTAATAAGATAGTAAGACCATAGGCCGGCTGACAGTACGCTTGGACAAATGTATAAGATTGAATAAAAATAAAAAAGTTGTTTATAACAAAGCTAAATTGGCCCTAAAATCAGGGTCACAAAAAGATACAATGTACATACGATAAGTTTATTTTTATTGGAAAAAATGTCAAATCTAGTGAATAAATTTATCATTAAAATAACATGTAATGAAATATAATTAAAATAAAAAAAATTGATGACTATTCACAAAATTGTAAATGCAAGATACGTGACCATGCTTAAGTTGTTTAAAGATTCTCGTAGTTTCTTCTTATGGATCGGACAAAAGAAATTTGCGCCATTGCAACTGCAGAACGATTCTCACAATAACAAAATTATAATATTTACATAAAAAATACTCCCTCAACATTCCATTGCTAAATTAACGTGATAACACGTGGTATAGAAGGCAGCGATGCATACATCAACAACGTCATTTCAAGCTAAAGTTCCTGGAGAGATCAGCTGGAAACTATCAGGAAATTCTTCGTGCTATTGCGTGACGCATATTAATTTAAAAAAGGTGAGCTTTGCCGAATTTGAGACAAATTTTAAGAGATATTGTGTGACATGATTAATTCAAGCCTGTAGACGCTCTTCTTTCTGCTATCCCTGAAAACCTTGTGCTTGTCCGTAATAAGCAACATGGTTGCACATTATCTGAAATCTTGCTAAACTTTTTCATAATTGTTGAGCCGCTAATAATTTATTTTACTAAGAGGGCTGTTTGATTGGTCTGACACATGTCAGGACGCATTTGACAAAAGCTATACTTAAAGGTTATTTTCAGTGAGGGAGAAGAGCACTTCTTGGAGTATGAATTATAATTTTTAGAAAGGTGACTTCATAAGTAGTTATCTTTATAAACAAAAAAAAATATATTTAATTTTAAACCTTTTAATATCCTATATAGTTCTTAAGATTTCTTATAAACGGGACACATGGTATACGGTCGAATAGATGATCCGAGTTACAATTTTAGAAAGTCAGTCGAGTGTAACTAATGACATATATAATAAACTCTGAATTCTGCTGGAAGAGCATAATCTACAACAAAATGTGTTTGTAAATAATTCCACTGTTTGCTCGACCCATATTGGCAAAATAAATATGCATTCAATCAAATGTTATATTATTATTATTGTCATTATATTATTATTATTATTATTATTATTATTATTATTATTATTATTATTATTATTATTATTATTATTATCATTATTATTATTTACTTTTTATTTGGTAACCAAAGGGTAAACTTAAAACATCTGAAAGGAGTACACAATTTTACTTAAACCTTTGGTGTAAAAAACCACTTGCTGAGTGATAGTCATTGAAAGTTATGAAGATTTTCTTGAATGGAAAGAAAGAGATATTTTTCTTCATGCAAAGCAAGTGACAGGGGACAAAATCTTGCCTTTCGCATGGTGTTTGATAATCACTAGACTAAGATGATGGAGATAATTTTCCTATCAATTTACTTATATCAGACTCACAGCCGTTGGCACTAAGAATACAATTTATGTAGAGGAAAACATTTAGTTCCCCCAGGCGATTTTATGCCTATTTTTAAGCTTAAGCGAAATAACTGAAGGCACAGATGTCAATACTCTATTAGTTCCAGTGACAAAGATAGAGGCAGCACGTATCAGAAACCATTATTAATGTCAAGAAATGAAGAATCATCATCGCCTTCTGCATATTGGAAAATGAGTATCGATGTTCATAGATTTCAAAATCGTCAAGGGATATGTGTAAAATTACTTTTTATATATCAGCAACATTCACATATTTAGTAATCAGTAGTGTTTATCAAATATAATTTAACTACATTTGCACGAATCGATCAAATTCTCAATGCTGAATTTTTAACCAAAGGAAGAGTCATTTTTGTTCGTGTGCTTGTTTGTTCATCAAGCGTTTGCTAGACTCTGAATATCTTAAAATCTATTTTACTTTGACCTATGATAAGTAATATAGGCATGCATCTTAAAAAGAATATCTGAAGAAAAAAGAGTAAGCCGACACAATTTATTTAATATGTTTATCTGCTGTCCCATCAATCTTTGTGATCCGAAATGTTTGTGTTTTAATGTTTCTCTGGAAGAATAAATGAAACGTTAAATTGATTGCTATTTAGTTACTGTGACCTAAAGTTTGATCTTTGAGTGACTTCACATTTTCATTTACATTTTATCCTTACTCACCTTAATACCATGGTAAATTTAGAATCCTAAAATGTGAAAAAAATAGAAGCTTTTCCTGCCTTGAGACTAAATTATATAAATTACAGGAAACTGTAACTTCATTTACCACCGAACTGCATTTTCACCTGTTCCTATTGTTAACCTTGTTATATAGACACTCATATCAAAACAGTTAAGCAGCTCTACTAGTCTACAATGGCACATTTGTTTTATGTATTCGTAAATCATACATCATACGTTAATGTTTATCTCACTCATCACTCACTTATTCTTTAGATATATATATATATATATATATATATATATATATATATATATATATATATATATATATATATATATATAAAGAATACAAATCATATGGCGAATAACAACCCTTTCAAGCACACTGGATCCACCAAGGGATAACGTGTGTCAGGGATTCATTAAAATAGATGCAATAAACTGACGACGAACAGTACGAAACTAGTAACTAACTAGCCTAAGCGCTTTCGACTCTTAATGAGTCTTTTTCAAAGGCAATTATAAAACATATATACGACAAACAAATAAATACAAAAACGTTGTGTTTGTAAACCTCTACATGGCTGTCTTCACATGTGCTAAAACTATAAATGCAACCAGCTTGTATAGACTAGTTGCGGAAACTGAAAACGTATAATTTCCTAAAAGTCTACAAGCCAAAGCGACATCTATTTTTACTTTTTGTGCATATGTAAAGCAGATTATATCCCGGATATATGATTCTATACCGGTTATTCTTATAGTAAAAATTGAAGGATAATAAGAAGATTTAGCAAATATTAAATTCTACTAGTGCATAGTTTTCATTTTCTAGTCTTCTTGGCTTAGACCGCTTGGTTTCAATGTTCTAAGGCGGCGTATCCAGCATAATTTCTTTTCCTTCCTGGTTTCGAAAGGAATCTGGAAGCCTTTATCAACCTGGTTGAAAACGATACTTCCAGACATATCAACCATACTAACAAATATTCTAATTTGACAAAAGAAGACACGGATGCCCTGCACTCACTGAAAAGCAGAACAGACATTATAATTAAGCCTGCAGATAAGGGTTCCGCTCTTGTCGTTATGAATAGGGAAGACTACATTAGTGAAGCAAGTAGACAACTAAGTGACGCTAGGTTGTACCAAAAACTGGACCATGATCCAACGCTGGAATATGCAAAAATCATCACTAATGTTATTGGCGAAGCGTATCAAAGCGGACACATAGACCAGCAAACGAAGAACTACTTAAGCCCAGTAAACCCAAGAGCAGGTAGATTTTATCTTCTACCCAAAATCCACAAACAAGGAAACCCTGGCAGACCTATAATCTCAGGTAACGGGCACCGCACAGAAAGGATATCAGAATATTTAAATCATTTTATGAGACCACATGTCCACAAATTACCATCATATCTTCAAGACACGACAGATTATCTCATAAAAAGCAAAGCCAGTGAACCATTACTGCCAGATACATTACTTGCTTCCTTAGACGTCACATCTTTGTACACCAACATACCGCACAACGAAGGGTTACATGTAGCGAAGCATGGGAAACAAGAACTGTAAACAATCCACCCACACACTTCTTAGTCCAACTCCTGGAGCTTGTCCTAAAACTCAACAACTTTGAATTTAATGAAGAAAACTACCTACAAATCAATGGAACTGCAATGGGTATTAAAATGGCCCTTCGTATGCTAACATTTTCATGGGAAAACTTGAGGGTCAGCTCTTAGCATCGGTTGAGCGTACACCATACCAGTGGGTACGCTTTATCGATGATATAGAAATGAAGTGGCAGTATGGAAGAGAAAGTCTGGATGACTTCATATCAAAGGCAAACAACTTCGATCCTACAATAAAATTCACGGCAGAAATTTCCAACTCAAACCATGTTTTCCTGGACAAAACAACCAGACTGGTGGAAAACAAATTACACACAGACATCTACTCGAAACTAACCGACAAATACCAGCATCTCCTCCCAACCAGCTGTCATCCAAAACACTGCATTAAGAACATTCCATATAGCCAGGCACTGAGGATATGCAGAATTTACTCCGACGATAAAAGATTCCTAGAAAGGTCTGAAGAGCTGGCTAAACATTTAATTTACCGAGGCTACGACAAAGACCTGATTGCGGAGGCAATCCAAAGGGCCAAACAAACAAATCGTGATGACCTACTCAGATATGGACAAAAAGAAAAGGTTGATAGGATATCATTTATTCTGACCTATCACCCAGACAATCCCAAAGTAGGTAAAATCATCGCAAACCACTGGCCAACCATGCAATCGTCAAACATACTAAACCTAATATTTTCGAACAAACCTGTAGTAGCTTACCGGAGACAAAGAAACCTAAAGGACATCATAGTCAGGGCAAAGCTAACGTCAATCGCTAGTCAAAATCCACCTAGTCAATCTGGACCCTGTGGCGATGAAAGATGCAAAACCTGTCAACATATGATAGAGACCAAGACATTCACTAGCACAGTGACTAAAGAAAAACTAAACATATATGGTCCAAACAAAACGTGCAAAACAGAGAAGGTGATTTATCTCATCACATGTAAGATCTGTGGCCTTCAGTACGTCGGAAAAACTGAAAAGCTACAAAAAGGATAAACCTTCATAGATCTGATTGAATGACAAAAAAAGCTGTACAGAAGCCCGGTCGCAGAACACTTCTCCTCCCCTGGCCACACTTTCAGTGATATAATACTTATCGCTATTGCTAACAACCACAGCTGGAATTCTGAAACCAGGAAGGAAAAGGAATCATACTGGATACGCCGTCTTAGAACATTGAAACTAAGCGGTCTAAACCAAGAAGACTAGAAAATGAAAACTTTTCATTTTATATATATATATATATATTCGTTAACTTTTATATATATATATATATATATATATATATATATATATATATATATATATATATATATATATATATATATATATATATATATATATATATATATTAAAAACTCACAGCAATCCATAAACACTTAATCTAAATAACGTCTTGGGCTCTAGCATGTAAGAAGGACATCGAAAATTCGCAAGAGATATAAAAAATTTATGTAACAGTACAAGTGGGTTAATATGTCAATCTCACAAAGAGTAAGCATATTTTTACCTAAATTCGAATAGATTAAAAATCTTTAAAAATTAGTAACTGCGTGTAATAGAACAGGAACGTTGCGGTTGACGTTTACTATGTGGTAATAGACTAGACACTTTAGGTATCGTTGAATGCGGGAGAATAGACTGGGAACGGTGCAGGTGGTCGTCGACTCTGTGGGATTAGATAGTGATCATTTTAAGATGTCATTAACTAGGAATTTTCTGTATTCACTGGCACTAGCAACGTTTAAAGTATTCATTAACTGGGGAAATAGATTAGCAACATTTTAGGTAATCATTAACTGTGTGGGAATAGGCTAGGAACGTTTAAAGCATTCAATAACTGTGTGGGAATAGGCTAGGAACGTTTAAAGCATTCATTAACTGTGTGAGAAGTTTCAGGTATTCATTGCAGATAATGTCTTATCCTACATCATTATAGTTTTTGTTCTCTTTAAATTTAGCAAAACTTTGTGAAATTCAATCGCTATGACTGAGTTGTTTAATGAAGATGAGGCATTGGGTTTAAATTCGGAAAGATCGAGATGCTCAAGAAAGCCTTCCATACTATTCATGGAAATTATTGTCCTCACTTATCTTATTTACAAAATATAATAATTTTCATCAGCCTCATGGTCCTTTGATATTAACAGATCTAATTTTTGATTGTGTATAAATTTTCAATTTAAAATAGAAGTATCTGATGGATTTAGCATTGCATTTTGACTCATGTTTGACATACATAGTGTTCTTCAGTTTTATAATAAGAATATATATTTTTGTCTCAGTAATATTTCCAGGATGTTTTAAATTTAAAATATATACAAGGGTTTGCAAACTTTATTCCTACACGACGATATTAATGGAAATGTGCATTAAATTGTGTACTTGTCTTATTCAGTTACGTAAATTATGTAATCTTTGCACCTTGTGCGTGTCTCTAACTTTATTTTAATATGACTAAACGTTAACTTGTACACTTGTACGTTTCTCTAATTTTATTGTAGTATGACTAAACGTTAACTTTTACACCGTGTACGTGTCTCTAATTTTACTTTAATATGACTAAACGTTAACTTGTACACCCTGTACGTGTCTCTAATTTTATTGTAGTATGACTTAACGTTACCTTTTACAGCCTGTACATTTCTCTAATTTCAATTTAATATGACTAAACTTTAACCTTTGCACGCTGTACGTGTCTCTAATTTCATTTGAATATGAATTAATTTTAACCTTTGCACCCTGTACGTGTCTCTAAATTCATTTTAGTATGACTAAACGTTAACTTTTGCGACCTGTACGTGTCTCTAATTTAATTTTAATACGACTAAACATGAACCTTTGCACCCTGTACGTGTCTCTAATTTCATTTTATTATGACTAAACTTTAACTTTTACACCGTGTGCGTATTTCTAACTTCATCTTAGTATGACCAAACGTTAACTTTTACACCGTGTGCCTATTTCTAACTTCATCTTAGTATGACTAAACGTTAACTTTTACACCGTGTGCGTATGTCTAACTTTATCTTAGTATGACCAAACGTTAACTTTTACACCGTGTGCGTATTTCTAACTTTATCTTAGTATGACTAAACGTTAACTTTTACACCGTGTGCGTATGTCTAACTTTATCTTAGTATGACTAAACGTTAACTTTTACACCGTGTGCGTATTTCTGACTTCATCTTAGTATGACTAAACGTTAACTTTACACCGTGTGCGTATTTCTAACTTGATCTTAGTATGACCAAACGTTAACTTTTACACCGTGTGCGTATTTCTAACTTCATCTTAGTATGACCAAACGTTAACTTTTACACCGTGTGCGTATGTCTAACTTTATCTTAGTATGACCAAACGTTAACTTTTACACCATGTGCCTATTTCTAACTTCATCTTAGCATGACTAAACGTTAACTTTTACACCGTGTGCCTATTTCTAACTTCATCTTAGCATGACTAAACGTTAACTTTTACACCATGTGCCTATTTCTAACTTCATCTTAGTATGACTAAACGTTAACTTTTACACCGTGTGCGTATGTCTAACTTTATCTTAGTATGAACAAACGTTAACTTTTACACTGTGTGCGTATTTCTAACTTCATCTTAGCATGACTAAACGTTAACTTTTACACCATGTGCCTATTTCTAACTTCATCTTAGTATGACTAAACGTTAACTTTTACACCGTGTGCGTATGTCTAACTTTATCTTAGTATGAACAAACGTTAACTTTTACAATGCGTGCGTATTTCTAACTTCATCTTAGTATGACCAAACGTTAACTTTTACACCGTGTGCGTATTTCTAACTTCATCTTAGTATGACTAAACGTTAACTTTTACACCGTGTGCGTATTTCTAACTTGATCATAGTATGATCAAACGTTAACTTTTACACCGTGTGCGTATGTCTAACTTCTTCTTAGTATGACTAAACGGTCCTAATTTCAATGCTAGTAATTAAATTGATTCAGAAATATGTCATTTTTATGTCAAAATTTCATTTTTCTCTTCACCGTGATGTTTGACTGGAGTTCCAGATTCGATTGAGGAGAAAAAAATAAAATGTTACAAACATGTAGCGGTAAATTGAATAAGAGCTAGCAATACGTTTTTCCTTTATTTGGACACTCGTAGCATGTAGATGAATTTGATGGCCTCTGTTACATGTTTGACACATACTTTCTGAACTAACACCATAGCAAGACAGCATTGTTAAGTGTTTACATTCGATTATTAGTGAATGTGCTTTCCAAAATCTCCAAATAAACACTTATCTTTAGTTTACAAAGCAAAAATGTTCTCTAGGGCGTTTTCTCGTCGGTATAGTTTCAAATGGCCACATCACAGAGTCGGCTACTATCAAATGTCACACGATAAATTGGAAATGGCTGGCTTTAATAGTTATTAAAAACAAAAAGAAAGGATCAAAATCATCTGTGCTTTCCCCTTTGATTTGGAAGCCCAATATAGTTAGTCTTTTGGGATAACCAAAAATGATTTTTGATAGAATAGATTAATTATAGTAAGATTGCTTCCAAATCGGATTTCCAAAATATCAATGTCTAGAATGACTGTCCACTATCAACTTCTTTTTTTTAGCTCAAAATATAACTAATTTATTGTACTTTATGCGCTGATGTGATTTAGTCGCAATATATATATATATATATATATATATATATATATATATATATATATATATATATATATATATATATATATATATATATATTGAAAATTTTGAAATCATGAATGAGAAAGGATGAAATTTAAGAGTTTGAAAAATCCATGGATGATTTTCCGTCGACGGAAATCCATATTTGTAAATATAGGTTTAATTATCTTCATAATTTTTTTTCTTTGTTCTCTAGTCCTCCATATTCAGTAATACAGAGTAAAACTATATAATAGGAAAGAATATTATTGTACAAATTAGAGAAATTTTGTGCCAGGGGCTACTGTAACAATTTCTAAATGTAAATTGTAAAGTTGCGATTAATTGTACAATACACATTCATGTAAAATATCCGATTTTGTCTGGCAATACAGTTTTATAAAGATTCTTAAATTAACATAAAATAATATCCGATTATTTGGTATTTGAAAATAATGAATGCCCTAATCCCGAAATGAACAATCTGAAAGGTCACTGATTTAAATATGTTTTAATATTATGTATAATATTGTAATTATAGTCTTTTATAATGAATAATAAAGCATTTTTCGCTTCACTTTGCATGATAAAAAAAAAAGTTTCGCATTATTAAATTTTCGAATGATTATTTAGCAATATACATACGACATGGAATTCTGTCACGTGCAAACTAATAAGGTTTGTGTGTCAGTGTGTGTTTGTGTGTGTGTGTGTTTGTGTGTGTGTGTGTGTTTGTGTGTGTGTGTTGGATTTGTTAACGTAGTTTCAACTATATTTCAGTCATATTGCTCCTATATCTGGCTTTGTGACAGTTTATAGTGATGTCTAGCACTGGGGCATTGTGGTGCTTACATGTAGCAAGATGTCCCACCTAGTCACATTATGCTGACATCAGGTCGACCAGTCCTAACATTAACCTCTTAATGCTGAGCGCCAACGAGACAACTTCTACCACCAATTGTATGCCTTTGGTATGACTCATCCGGGATTCGTTCCCGCGACAACCTGTATCCTAGGCGGGTGCTCCAAACATTTTACTGGAACGGTTTGGAAAAGTTTTGTATAGAAATCATTGGAAGCATAACGTTTTCGTCCTGTATTAACACAAATAATTCAACAAACAACAATGAAGGAGCCAAATACACACGTAAAAACAACGCAGCAATTCACACAAGATAAAGATATTACAGACGGATTAATTAAAATGAAACACGCCGCGGTAAACATTAATATAATGCAGGTGGGTCAATTTAATTTCAACATATCGCGGAAAACATCATAAAGATTAAAACAAAAATATAGATTAGTTAGCTATTTAGAATTATAAAATATTTATTTTTCCCTCATGGCTGTTGATTTTATCCGCAAAGATTTTGTTATATCAATTTTCAGTTTAATACATCCAGTAAATCAAGATTAAAATTTTTTAAAAGCTACATGGTGTTAAATCATTATGTTCAGCTAATTTATAGTGATGCACATACTTTATAAGTGCATTTTATTAAATTTTAAGTATTTTTAATTTTGTTTTGAAACTAGCATAACACATTTGTAAACAAATATGGAAAAGAGACTCATTTTAGATTCAGAATTTTTTTTTTAATGCTGGTACACTAATATTCTTCGCCCAGCAGTATTACCATTTGTCTGCATATCAAATCATTAGAAATAGAACATGGAAATGCCGTGAATTGTTGATAGAGAATACATTCTTAATACACAATATCTATGGGGTTACTTTTGATAAGTCCCTTAAGGTCATATACAGTGGCACCAAGATCTCATTTCCAGCGTGATGTAGGAATGTAAGAATCAATGATAGAACAGCAGTTTATCTTTCTTTAAAGTATAATATTTTATTATCCTATATCTTGAGCAAAACTTGCAGAAGTACTTGTGCTCTATGGGAAAAATTACCGTACAGTGTGAAGGCTACACTCTATAAAGGAAACTTGAAGAAAATCAATCATGCCTTTAATAATATGAGCTTAAGTTAACGCCGCAATCTTACCTTTTAGGGAATATTGAAACAATCCCGAAACAGTGTATACAAAATGTACTAAATAGCCTGTCCTCTCTATACTACATTTTCGATTTGCGATAAATGACTATTATGTTCAGATTTAAGAGTCTTTTACTTATTTCTTAAAACTAAACCTATAAACATCCAATTTATTTCCGATGACAAGGATATGTGATGACGGTTTTTAAATAAATATCAAGTGGACGGTCCAGAAGAAATGCTCTAAAATAATGCTCTCCACACTATCTTCCACACCGTACAATTTAAAAAAAAATCAGTTTATATCTTATTTTTTTAAAGTTGAAAATTGATAGCTGGTACTGTATTGTACCTGTAAAATTATTGCCGATCTTAGGAAATATTCCCATTGTTATATATATATATATATATATATATATATATATATATATATATATATATATATATATATATAAATATATATATATATACATACATACATATATATATATACATATATACATATATATATATATATATATATATATATATATATATATATATATATATATATATATATATATATATATATATATTCACACACACACACACACACACACACACACACACACTCCAAATCGAAAGCAATTTTCAACAACTGTCCTTTCAGTCGTTCAGCTATCTTCGTACAGTGATTGAAGTGTGAAAAGAAACAATCCAGGGGGTGCTAAGATATTAGTCTTTTGCAGCAGAGATATGTATTAATAAGTCCAGAGTCAAATGTTTAAATAATAATAATAATAATAATAATAATAATAATAATAATAATAATAATAATAATAATAATAATAATAATAATAAAAATAAAAATAATAATAATAATAATAATAATAATAATGAAAATATTATTATTATTATTATTATTATTATTATTATTATTATTATTATTATTATTATTATTATTATTATTATTATTATTATTATTATTATTATTATTATTATTAAATAATGATAATAATAATAATATTAATAATAGTAATAGTAATAATAATAATGTATGTGTCTTGCAGGTCTTAATACCTTGACTGCTGTCAAAGCATATGTCGTATACACTTAAAATATTAGACGGAAAGATAGCAACGCCATCTTACTATACGACAATTGGAAAAATAACACGGCTGATTAAACTATTCAGCGGAAAGATAGCAGCACGACATATGCAAGTGTTTAATCTTTAGTCCATCCTTAGCCACAGCATACCAACGCAAGAACAGTCAATAAAAACTACTTGAAAAAAAAATTGTGTTCCTAATAATACTTACGTAAACAACTAGAGAAAAAATACCAGGAAGGAGTGATGCAAAACCACTTAGGCGTCAGATTAAGATTTCAGTTACTATGGTTACTGAGGATTAGTAACGTTGCAAAGAACAATTGTTCGTAAATAAAACTATGTCATCATCATCATCATCATCTTCATCATCATCTTCATCATCATCATCATCATCATCATCATCATCATCATCATCATCATCATCATCATCATCATCATCATCAACAACAACAACATGATTAGTTGTGGTAGCATTTCAAGTTGAAGGTGCACTTTCAAGATTGACATTTTAATATCATTTGTAAAGACACATTATGTGGTAGTGTTTCCGATTGATGGTACAGTCACAAAATTCGCATTTGCTTCCAGACAATAAGGACTTAAAGGCAAACAATTGCTTACCTTAACGTTACATGATTGATGGTGTTTCCAAATTCCATGTAAAATAGCAAACCATCTAATATACGAAAAATTTGCATGACATACAGCATTATACAAGTTGCTAAATGTATTTGTTGTAGAATCTATCTAGAGAAAAACGGATAGAAGACAATGCCAAGAAGAACTCTCTCCCACGCAAGCGATAATTGCAATTTATCTTATTCTAAATTCGCAGTGCAAAATTTGTACATATCGTTGTAATATTATTCTGTAAGAATACAAAACCCAGAATTTTTTTTCAGTTAATTTAATATTGAAAGAAAGAAAAAGCGTCAAACGAATAATGAGTTACTTAAAATATACCACCACGTCTAATTGAGTGTTTTACATATTTTACAATAGAGGTATTTTAGAGTTGCAGAAATAAGTCAAAGAAAATATACTGTTTGTAGCACCGTGAGGTCGCAGGGCAAATGAACAGTATGTGACAAAAGTACTCGTGTTCGCCTTCAATGTAAACAAAAGGAGAAAATTTTCATATTTTAAATTGTTCGTGGTTTTTTTTTGCTGAATAAAGTCATTTAATTTAATATAGGCTAGTAGGAGTGTTTTGCATAAATAAACGCAAACAATTACAGTCAGAAAGAAATGGGAATTATCCTCTGTAATAAGTATGCTTACAGTTTGTTGTTTTTGTTCCCAGTGTGGTCATTAAACCATGTATGCTGGGTACCTGTCTTCAAATTAACAACATCAAGTACATTACATTGTACTTAATCAAAGTTACTTGAGTAAAAAGATCATATTATAATAAATCGATATAGGCTAAGATCATTAATTCACCGTCACTAGAACACATACAATATATTTATTATTTTAGTTTCCAAAATTTCACAAAAGCCTCAAACATTAACAGTCAGATCTGAATTGACCATATTAAGTTCATGTATTAATTTTAGCTATTAAACTATGTATCTTGGCCATGCTGCTTCAATCAGCTTAATAGAAACAAGTCATTATAGTGGATTCTAACTTTTTATTGTAATTACCAATAGGTAGATTTATTTATAATAAACTGATATTCGAACAAGCAATTCAATTTGTTTAGTTTCACAATTTTTTTTCCAAATATTGACAAAGTCCGTAATGGTGGCTTTCAATTTTGAATTAATCTAGTAAACATGTGTTATGACTATTTACCTCTTAGCACAAGTGACCTATGTTTTGAATCGATGATCACAAAAGGTGTGAAGACACATGTGCATATCCTGTCTAGTATATTTATCGAGATAATGCAAAAGTAGGTCATTATGATTCGTGTGTTAAATTTCACTTATCTACTTCATGGGCAGCACTGTCAGCACCACGCCCTTACAAAAAGAGTATTACAGTTCGATCTTTACGCCGATGCTGGGATGGAAATTCAATCATCCGTCTTGACATATCAACCTAGATCCAGATAAAGCGATAATGTCAAAGTCATACTTTATCATATATTTAATTTAAATTTGCATGTAGAAAGTTATTATTGGATTGACCACTATCATTTTTCTCAGTGAGAATAGTTTATTTTCTTATTCATTGCTTTATTATGAGAATATATAAGTCGGCTGTTGATAACACTTATTTTGTCGAGGAGGTTTGTAGGGCCGTTGATGTGATAACACTTTTCTTGTCGAGGAGGTTTGTGGGGCCGTTGATGTGATAACACTTTTCTTGTCGAGGAGGTTTGTGGGGCCGTTGATGTGATAACACTTTTTTGTCGAGAAGGTTTGTAGGTCCGTTGATGTGATAACACGTTTCTTGTCAAAGAGGTTTGTAAGGCCGTTGATGTGATAACACTTTTATTGTCGAGAAGGATTGTAGAACCGTTGATGTGATACAATTTTTCTTGTAGAGGAGTTTTGTAGGGTTGTTGATGTGAAAGCTAGTTTCTTGTCGAAGAGGATTGTAGGGCCGTTGATGTGGTAACACTTTTCTTGTCGATGAGGTTTGTAGGGCCGTTGATGTGATAGCACTATTCTTGTCGAGGAGGTTAGTAGGCCCGTTGATGTGACATCACTTTTCTTGTCGAGGAGGTTTGTAAAGCCGTTAATGTAATAACACTTTTCTTGTCGAGGTAGTTGGTAGCAAGAGTCACAATTTTATGCATTTCTCCCTGTAAAGTAATTTCATTTTTTTTCTCAGTTACTCACAGTCACGGTGGTATTATAAGAGAATCATTGTTTAAATCAGTGACTAACTGCAAAACGTCTAGCAGTAGAGATATGTGGTTAGGGAAGATACAATCAGAGGCTAGCTGCAAAACGTCTGTGTAGAGATATGTGACTAAGGGGAAATATAATCAGTTACTAGCTGTAAAATCTCTTTGTTAAGATACTTGACTAGGAGCGGACAAAGACAGTGACCAGCTGCAAATTCTCTTTATTGAGATATGTGAATCGGGGAGAAAGAGTCAGTGACTAGCTGCAAAATGTCTGTGTAGAGATATGTGACTCAGCGAGATACAATCAGTGAATAGTTGCAAAATGTCTAACTGTGGAGATATGTGATTACTTGTTCAGGGAAGATATAAGAACTATGATGCTCTCATTGAATTTCCTGTCGCCTTGCTTGATCTGCTTTGCCCTTCCCTACCGCTCATCGATCGCATCCTGGTTAAGTCTTAATGTTGAGGCCAATCCTACCGATACATGTCAAATGTAATCCGATAGCTGCAAGTAAATGTCGTTCGGACCAAATCGGTTATTTACGAAATAAGAATTTACAATCAGTTGGCTCTATCGAACTAGTATGTAAATTCCTAACTTTTTGTTAGATACTACTTACAGTCCAATGATAAACACCATGTAAATTTAAGCGTTGAAACTATAGTTTCACGCATTGCTGCTGTTGGGTGTTCATAGCTAGACCCAGATCCGAATGCATAGTTACACTGAATAGTACACTGTAGTCAGTCTCGCCTGCTATTTCACTTCGCTATTCAGAACACATAGCACTTGCTCTTACTGCATTTACACTTCAGTAGTCAGAACACCTAGAGAGCTTAGTATCCTCATATTTCAGTAGTCAGAACACCTAGACAGCTTAGTATCCTCATATTTCAGTAGTCAAGACACCTAGACAGCTTAGTATCCTCATATTGCAGTAGTCAAGACACGTAGACAGCTTAATATCCTCATATTTCAGTAGTCAAGGGACCTCGACAGCTTAGAATCCTCATATTTCGGTAGTCAAGACACCTAGACAGCTTAAACCCCTCATATTTCAGTAGTCAAGACACCTAGACAGCTTAGTATCCTCATATTTCAGTACTCAAGACACCTAGACAGCTTAGCATCCTCATATTTCAGTAGTCAAGAAACCTGAACAGTACCCTTACTGCATTCACACTTCAATAGTCGAGACATGTAAACAGTGCTTTTATTGCATTCACACTTCAGTAGTCAAGACACTTAAACATTGCACTTACTGCATTCACACTTCAGTAGTCAAGACACCTAAACAGTGCTGTTACTGCATTCACACGTCAGTAGTAAAGACACTTAAATATTACACTTACTACAATCACACTTCAGTAGTCAAGACACTTAAACATTGCACTTACTGCATTCACACTTCAGTAGTCAAGACACTTAAAGAGTACCCTTACTGCATTAACACTTAAGTTGTCAAGACACTTAAACATTGCCCGTACTGCATTCACACTTCAGTAGTCAAGACACCTAAACAGTGCTCCTACTGCGTTCACACTTCAGTTGTCCTGACACTTAAAAATTGCTCTTACTGTATTCACATTTCAGTAGTCAAGACACCTAAACAAGGTCCTTACTGCATTCACACGTCATTAGTAAAGACACATAAATATTACACTTACTACAATCACACTTCAGTAGTCAAGACACTTAAACAGTACACTTACTGGATTCACACTTAAGTTGTCAAGACACTTAAACATTACCCTTACTGCATTCACACTTCGGTAGTCAAGGCACCTAAACAGTGCTCTTACTACATTCACACTTCAGTAGTCAAGACAACTAAACAGTGCTCTTACTGCATTCGCACTACAGTAGTCAAGGCACCTAAACAGTGCTCTTACTGAAATCACACTTCAGTAGTCAAGACATCAAAACAGTGCTCTTACTTCACACTTCAGTAGTCAAGATACCTAAACAGTGCTCTTACTACATTCACACTTCAGTAGTCAAGACACTTAAACATTGCCCTTAATGCATTCACACTTCCGTTGTTAGGACACTTAAACAGTACACTTACTGCATTCAAACTTCAGTTATCAAGACATCTAAATAGTGCACTTACTGCATTCACACTTCAGTGTCAAGACACTTAAACAGTACCCTTACTGCATTCATACTTCAGTAGTCAACACACCTAAACAGTGCCAGTACTGCATTCACACTTCAGTAGTCAAGACACCTAATCAGTGCCAGTGCTGCATTCACACTTCAGTAGTCAAGACACTTAAACAGTACCCTTACTGCATTCACACTTCAGTAGTCAAGACACCTAAACAGTTGCTGTACTGCATTCACACTTCAGTAGTCAAGACATTTAAACAGTGATCTTACTGCTTTAACACTTCAGTTGTCAAGACACTTAAACATTGCCCTTACTGCATTCACACTTCAGTAGTCAAGACACTTAAACATTGCCGTTTGTGCATTCACATTTCAGTAGTCAAGACACCTAAACAGTGCACTTACTGCATTCACACTTCAGTAGTCAAGACACCTAAACCGTGCTCTTACTGCATTCACACTTCATTAGTCAAGACACTTAAACAGTACCCTAACTGTATTCACAGATCAGTTGTCAAGACACTTAAACATTGCCATTGCTGCATTAACACTTCAGTAGTCAAGACACTTAAACAGTTCCCTTACTGCATTCACACTTCAGTAGTAAAGACGCTTAAACATTGCTCTTACTACATTCACACTTCAGTAGTCAGGACACTTAAACGTTGCACGTACTGCATTCACACTTCAGTAGTCAAGACACTTAAACAGTGCTCTTACTGCAATCACACTTCAGTTGTCAAGACAACTAAAAGGTGCTCTTACTGCATTCACACTTCAGTAGTCAAGACACATAAACAGTGATCTTACTGCATTCAGACATCAGTGGTCAAGACACTTAAACAGTACCTTTACTGCATTCAAACTTCAGTAGTCAAGACACTTAAACATTGCTCTTAATGCATGCACACTTCTTTTGTCAAGACACTTAAACGGTACATTTACTGTGTTCACACTTCAGTAGTCAAGACAACTAAATAGTGTCTTACTGCATTCACACTTCATTTGACAAGACACTTAAGCATTGCACTTACTACATTCACACTTCAGTAGTCAAGACATTTAAACATTGCACTTTCTGCATTCACACTTTAGTAGTCAAGACATTTAAACAATACCCTTACTGCATTCACACTTCAGATGTCAAGACACTTAAACATTGCCCTTACTAAATTCACACTTCGGTAGTCAAGTCACCTAAACAGTGCACTTTCTGCCTCCCAATTCAGTTGTCAAGACACCTAAACAGTGCCGTTACTGCATGCACACTTCAGTAGTTAAGACACCTAAACAGTGCCGTTACTGCATGCACACTTCAGTAGTCAAGACACCTAAACAGTGCTCTTACTGCCTTCACTCTTCAGTTGTCAAGACACATAAACATTGCCCTAACTGCATACACACTTCAGAAGAGAGCTTAGTATCCTCATAGTTCTGTATTCAAGACATCTAAACAGTACCCTTACTGCATTCACACTTCAATAGTCAAGACACGTAAAGAGTGCCCTTACTGCATTCACACGTCAGTAGTCAAGACACTTAAACATTGCCTTTATTGCATTCACACTAAAGTAGTCAAGACACTTAAACAGTATCCTTACTGCATTCACCCTTCAGTAGTTAAGGCAATCAAACCGTGCTCTTACTGCATACACACTTCAATTGCCAAGACACTTAAACAAGGCTTTTTACTGCATACACACTTCAGTAGTCAAGACACCTAAACAGTGCCCTTACTGCATTCACACTTCAGTAGTAAAGACACTTAAACAGTGCACTTACTAAATTCACACTTCAGTAGTCAAGACACTTAAACATTGTATTCACTGCATTCACACTTCAGTAGTCAATACACTTAAACAGTACCCTTACTGCATTCACACTTCAGTTTTCAAGACATTTAAAGATTGCTCTTACTGCCTTCACACTTCAGTTGTCAAGACACCTGAACAGTGCCCTTAGTGCATTCACATTTCAGTAGTCAAGACACTTAAACAGTGCTCTTACTGTATTCAAACTTCAGTTGTCAAGACACTTCAACAGTGCTGTTAATGCATTCACACTTCAGTAGTCAAGAGACTTAAACAGTACCCTTACTGCATTCACACTTCGGTTTTCAAGACACCTAACCAGTACTCTTACTGTATTAACTCTTTTGTAGTCAAGACAACTAAACAGTGCCCTTACTTCATTCACACTTCAGTAGTCAAGATACCTAATCAGTGCTCTTACTGAATTCACACTTCAGTAGTCAAGAAACTTAAACATTGCCCTTAATGCATTCACACTTCGGTTGTCAAGACACTTAAACAGTACTCTTACTGCATTCACACTTCAGTAGTCAAGACAGCTAAACATTGCCCTTACTGCATTCACACTTCTGTAGTCAAGACACCTAAACAGTGCTCTAACTGCCTTCACATTTCAGTCAAAAAGACAACTAAACAGTGCCCCTACTGTATTCACACTTCGGTAGTCAAGACACTTAAACATTGCCCTTAATGCATTCACACTTCGTTTGTCAAGACAATTAAAGATTACCCTTAATGTATTCACCTTTCAGTAGTCAAGACAACTGAATAGTGCCATAACTCCATTCAGACTTCAGTAGTCAAGATACCTAAACAGTGCTCTTACTGCAGTCACACTTCAGTTGTCACGACACTTAAACAGTACCCTTACTGCATTCACACTTCTGTAGTCAAGCCACCTAAACATTGCACTTACTACATTCACACTTCAGTAGTCAAGACACTTAAACATTTCACTTACCGCATTCACAGTTCAGTAGTCAAGACTCTTAAACGGTACCCTTACTGCATTCACACTTCATTAGTCAAGACACCTAAACAGTGCTGTTACTGCCTTCACACTTCAGTTGTGAAGACACTTAAACAGTGCTCTTACTACCTTCACACTTCAGTTGTCAAGACACCTAAAGAGTGCTCTTACTGCATTCACACTTCAGTAGTCAAGACACTTAAACAGTACCCTTACTGAATTTACACTTCAGTTGTCAAGACACCTAAACAGTACTCTTACTGCATTCACACTTCAATAGTCAAGACACTTAAACAACACCCTTACTGTATTCACACTTCAATTGTCAAGACACTTAAACATTGATCTTACTGTATTCACACTTCAGTAGTCAAGACACTTAAAAAGTACCCTTGCTAAGTTTACACTTCAGTTGTCAAGACACCTAAAGAGTGCACTTACTGCATTCAGACTTCAGTAGTCAGGACACCTAATCTGTGACCTTACTGCTTTCTCATTTCAATAGTCAGAACACCTAGAGCGTATCCTGATTGCATTCAAACTTTAGTAGTAGTCACACTTAAACAGTTTCCTTGCTGCTTTCACACTTCGGTAATCAGAACACCAAAACAGTGCCCTTACTGATTTCACACTTCAGTAGTCAGAATACCTAGAGCGTATCCTGATTGCATTCAAATTTTAGTAGTAGGGGCACCTAAACAGCGCCGTTACTACGTTCACACTTCAGCAGTCTGAACACCTCAACAGCTTATTATCCTCGTATTTAAATAGTCATAAAACCTAAACTGTGCCATATTGCATTGTATCATGCAGTACTAAAAACTGATTTTGTGATTTTGTGAAGAGCTGTTGAAGCTACTTAATTGTGGGTTCGTACAATTTTTTTTTATCTAATCAGTAGTGGTTTGTTAATTGGTATGTAGATATATAGGTAGGTGCGTGAATAAATACATGTATGCATGAATTCGCACGTATTCATTGATGATGGTGATGAATTCCAGCTTCATGTCTATTTTTTAATTGACTTTCTTGTGGGAGCGGGCCTGATTTTGGAATCGCATTTATTGCTTTCTCGAGGGTGGGGACGGTGGTCAATGACAAGATATCAACTTATTGCATTAAATATCCAAGGCAAATATACTGTGGAAATCTAAAACATTTTCTTTTTTTTACAAATTTGCATAATTCTATTTTAACCAGCTCTTGATTATATTGTTTGGAAGGAAAACTTATCAGCGCAGTATCATATTCTGCGGTTCCGTTTTAACAACGTTGTAGGCTCTGGGCAAAGCAATACACTGGGGCCACCTGTCGGGCTTACTATTCATTAACCATATGGGCAGCATGATGCCTCAGGAAGTCCAAAGCCCTGGTCAAGTCCCCAGTATTCCCATGCCTTAAGACGGCACTAAAATCCTGTCAAAATTTCGATAACCTGGCAACAAATTATAAATAAATTTTTGTTGTGGTCGATATTACGAATTAGTTAAATACTTGAAAATCACATATCACGAAACCATTATACAATAATAACGTCAAAGTTTCAGCTGTGATTAATTCTGCTGGCATTTTACCTTGCCGAAAGCTTAGAAGGATTCCCTGAAGAAATTTCTTTTATATGTTTGTATCTATTTCTATCAATTTGTATGGAGTTAAAAGTTTGGTCTGCGACGTGAATGGTTTTACGAATGCCAATTCGAAAAGACTTGAATTATCTGCATCAGTTGTGACAAGATGCTAGCTTAAAATTCCTTGGTGATTTCGAATCAATAAGAACGATGGTCAAATGGCTTAAAATGGACTGCAAATGTCTCGCTGTTTTTTTATTTTAATGCATGTCACATCTATATTATATACTATTTGGAGAGATAATCTGTTGGAAGTGTATGATTGCACAGAGATAAATTTACAGTAACTTCATGACGTGTATAAAGATTTCTTGACTTAATTCACGTGACATCAAATATCAACTGATAGAGAGCAAAACGTGGACATAATTTGCGGACGACACTAAATATCGTAATTTAGTCAAAAGATGGATATATTTAAATTAATTATTGATTTCTTTTTTCTTAACATTGATACTTTTGGGGATTCTTCATATTTGGCCTAAATCTTATATTGGAACTAAGCCGGCTCAATGGTAAGACTCCAGATTCGCAAACCAAAGTAGCGTGCTTTAATTTTTGTCTAAATCAATTCAATAGTACGCCTTAGTGTGTCTCTCGGCGCGCAAGAAAGTCGCCTGGTTTGAATTCTTTCAATATAAACCCTACTCGCTTGCCATAAAGCATCACGGCAAAGTTCGAGTGGTTTGAATTTAGATTGGATCAGCCCCAATAGCCAGCTGGTGTGTCTTTGGGCAGGTCATTTTACTGCCATTAATGTCACACTATGTATCAAAGTCAATAAACTAAAAATATAAACAAACAAATCCTCCTCGTACCTCTGAGTAAATGAGACTATATTAGTTTCAAACGAATACTCGCTTTTAAATTCGAACGATTCGTCCATGCTATCAAATTTAGCCTCTTTTCTTTGCCTACATTGCCTCTACCACCCACCCCAATCACTTTACAATCTGTATAGAATACTTTGAATTCGGTCTTGTTAGTCTTATTACAAGAAATTGCATGGGTCTTGGGTAAACAATTAGGATTCTTACTAAACTCAACTAAATGTAGGTATCATTTCCTGTTTATCTTCAAACTCTGTTCGACAATTGTCGTAGAAATTTGTATAGGCTTAAATATTGAGTCATCTACTTGGAAGTCATTAGAATTCTAGGTCAGTGTTATGTAACATTCTGATATTCAGCCACGAAAAACCCGCATACATCTTGACCAGCTAGTGTTTGTTTGAAACTCGCCTGATTATTTATAATCTACAGCCGAATCATTTACCTCGAAGTTGCATATTCACAAACATTCGCACGCTATGTTCGAAATGCATTTTACATCTAGTCTATATCATTTTGGAGCGAAACACAGTAAGAGGCGTATAATTTTCCCGATAAATCAGTATCCCAGACATATGCTTATGATTTAAACATGCTCAACATATTAATATGACAGACATGTACTAGTAATTACTGCAAGGCCCGTATATCATTGGTGTTTACTTAATTCACACGATACAGCAGAGAAACTGGTAGAAGGCATATTGAGGACATGTTCAAATGGTGAATGAGTTAGTCAGTGCAGATCATAAATTAGTCAATAGAACAAAGAATTGTGTGCTTTGGTAGAGATATTCTGTTTATGTGAACATACTTTACAACTGTTAGCATTAAAGATTTTCAGATCAAAAGTAGCGGTTAGAATCTAGCCCAGAACAAACTCCAAACAGATGTTGTCGCGTATCTAAGGGCAAGGTACTGGAATCTCATTATCTTAGGGACTAGGTTGGCTTTACGTGTATTTAAATTAAGATTATCGGCATGAAATAGTGCGTGATCTATGAAAACCGTACTTGAATACTTCTAAGTAGAAAAAGTCGGCAGCGTTAATTTTACAAATTGTAGGGAAAAAAAGATAGGTTTAAAAGTGAATGTAGGAAAAACTTTTAAACATCAGCTATCAATATATCGGATAATTTTCGGAGAAAAAGGTATGCAACTAATTTGTAAAAATGTAAATTCAAAATAAATGTGCACATGAAAAGCAAAGCTTCAAAGCAAAAATATTTAAAAAGAGTAAACAAGAGTTAAAAGTTGTTATTCTAGGAAATTTGAAATTTACTTAAGAAGCACAAAATGTGAAAAGCGGTTACTTAAATGATAATGGATGCTAAAGGTATTTAATATTTCTGTTATCCACTTTTTACTTATACAGAAGAAGTGGGTTGTATTTCTTTTCTTTTGCAAAGTGATATCGAATGTTATCAAAGAAGATTTTAAACATAAAAGTAAATCTATCTGTTTCTGACGTCGGCGTAAATGTTGAACTGGGAAGAATTCCGTTTAAATACTTGAGGTTAGCTAAATTAGTTGGGTATTGGTTTAGAACTGAAATTTCTATAAATAGTATACTGAATGTTGCGCATAGGCTCTTATTTATTGCAAGTGAACCATTAATAATATTAACTTGGTTACACTACTGTCAGTGGCGTCACTTGGGTTGGTGTCACCCAGTGAGATAAGTCATGGTGTCCCCCTCCCGTGGACCACCTTCCTGCACAAAATTTCAAAGTTTCATAGAGAGTTATTTAAAGCATCACCCCCTCTAATGGTATCACCCGGTGTCGTTTGCTTCGCTCCTCCCCCACCCCACCCCAGTGATGCCACTCGCTACTATATAATACTTTAAACAGATTTGGTATTTATGAAGATTTTGATCTGACCCAAATGTAGAAATTGTTCCGAATATAATTCCAGTGTTAAAAAAGGATTAAAGATACTTTGGTTTTAAAAAAACTACTGGAAATAAATAAATTGTAAAACTATGATCTGTATATAAACATTTAAAACAAACTTTGGATTCTAAGGTCAGTTCAAAATTTTTGTAGCCATAAATATGTAAGTCTTTACAAAATTCCGATTGTCTTCCCATTTGAGAATTGAAACAAAGACATGTGGAAACTATATAATCAATAAAAGTGACAAATATCTTATGCTATTTAATAACCATAACACTGTATGCTATATATTATTAATGATATTGCATGTTATGTGATAATCATGATATTGCATGTTATGTGATAATCATGATATTGCATGTTATGTGATATTCATGATGTTGCATCTTAAGTGATAATCATGATATTGCATGTTATGTGATGATCATGGTATTGCATGTTATGTGATAATCAAGATATTGCATGTTATGTGATAATCAAGATATTGCATGTTATGTGATAATCATGATGTTGCATGTTATGTGATAATCATGATATTGCATGTTTTGTGATAATCAAGATATTGCATGTTATGTGATAATCAAGATATTGCATGTTATGTGATAATCAAGATAATGTGTCCTATGGGATAATCATGACATTGCATGTTATGTGATATATTCAAAGTGAATCTCATTCTCTTCCTTTTTTTACTGCTTCGGTAGTCTAGTGGTTAGAGCATCCGCCTCGGATGCGGGAGGTCGCGGGTTATAAAACCGGATTATTCATACCAAAGACATAAAACTGATACGAACAGCTGCCTCACTAGGAGCTCAGCATTAAGAAGTTAGTGTTAGGACTGGCCGGCCTAGTCGAAGAATAATGTGGTTTGGTGGGACATCATGCTACATAACTGCGGCATGGTGCCCTGGTGCTAGACATCAAAACTGTCACACTGCAGACATTGTAGTGATGTGACTGAATTTTGATTAAAACACCGTTACAAATTCCAATTACACCCATATTGTTTTATTGTGTCTAGTATTTGCCAATTTATGTGTAGACCAATTCTTAACGTTCTTTTGAAACAATCAATCCATTCAATTGTCCGCTTCTTGTGATAAGAAACAATGTGTTAACTTCTTAAATCTGTTTATGACGACTTAAAATAATGAACATTTTTTATAGCAATTTGTTATAAATATTATATATTTGCTTATTTTTTTTTCTATTTCAAACTCTTGTTGAATACCATTTTTTGATTTTATTATTTTACTGTTGTAATTTAGAATTTAGTATCTGCTAATCGGCAATGGTTATATCATGTGCATATTTAGCATTTGATGGCGAACAACAGTTATACCATGTGTACATTTAGTATTTGATAACAAGTAGTATCGCGTGTACATTTAGTATTTGATAACCACACAATAGCTTTATCGTTCGTCCATTTAGCATTTGATAACCACACAATATTTATATCGTGTGTTTTTTTAGTATTTGATAACTATACACTAGTTGTATTGTGTGCAAATTTAGTATTTGATAACCACACAATAGTTGTATCGTGTGTACATTTAGTATTTGATAACTACACAATAGTTGTATCGTGTGTACATTTATCATATGATGACCACACAATAGTTGTATCGTGTGTACATTTATCATATGATGACCACACAATAGTTGTATCACGTCCGTTATGATCATTTAGATGCTTAGGAGAATCGTTTTAATTGAAATGGTCATCGACCCAATAATAGGCACACATATATGGTGTTAGGGATGAGTGACGATATTTGAACTAAATACTTCATATGCTTTCGTTGTTTGTTTATTTTCATTTATTTTATCATCATGCTGCCGCTGCCAAAATTCATTATTTCTGTCCAATACGTTATTAAAATGAAGTCTTTTATGTGAACAGGACGAGATACTGGTTACCAATGTAATGTGTTTGACATGATGTCTAGACACGACGGCAGATGTAGATAATTGGATTGTTATGTTGTTCCAACATGTCGATATAAATTTTCAAAATTGTTATGTTTGTTGTGTCCACTAATAATTGGATTTTATGGCGTCAAAACACGTTGTCTCTGTCATATATTATGTTCATCAAATATCCTGCCATGCCGACGGCAGCGTAACATTTCAATAATAAAGTCATAAGATGTAAAAGATAGTAATTATTAGGAAACCCCTTTAAAATGACAGGCAAACATTATGCTACCGTCTTCATAGTGAATTTTGTTTATATAATATACAATTAAACTGGCGCCTTATGTGTCAAAATGAGTTATGGATTGCACTGTGTTTCACCCGATAAAGCGGACATAATATTTGTTTGGTTTGGATTTCACTATGTTTCACCCGATAAGGCGGCAATATATCTTTGTTGATTTTAACTGTCATGTTGCCAGAATATCATATCATCTATATGTGAATATGTTGTTATCTCTACCAACTCTCTGCACTTCGTTTCGTTAACCTTGATAACGTTTTAATTACGAATGCAGTCCTACCACGATGACAACTTTATTCTGCTTAAGTTTAAACAAGCTGTATAACTAGCATGGTGTAGGCGTGTATTGGGACAGATATTTATTTCATAGTTTCTACTCATACAACATTCATATCACATATTCTGTCTTTCTATACCAGTGTCCGTCAAAACGTCACTTCCGTGTATGTTTAAATCCAAAACTGATATAGAGTTAGTTTTATTAATTGCACATACTTCTTATACATACATTCACAAACTAAGACGCGATTTCATTAACGTGATTTCATAAATAATTAGTAAAGTTCATTCTGTGATATATTTTCTAAACCGTGTCAATATCAACCCGTTTATATTGTGTCAATTTAATTATAGTCAGTCAGGGACATTGGACCAACATGTCTTTTATTCAGCTTCCTTGGACAAATGAATACATATTATTCAGGCTTGGACCAATGAATACATATTATTCAGACTTGGACCAATGAATACATATTACTCACTTGGACAATGAATACATATTATTCAGACTTGGATAATGAATAAATATTATTCAGGCTTGGACCAATTAATACATATTATTCAGGCTTGGATCAATGAATACATATTATTCAGGCTTGGAGCAATGAATACATATTATTCAGACTTGGATAATGAATGCATATTATTCAGGCTTGGACCAATGAATATATATTATTCAGGCTTGGACCAATGAATACATATTATTCAGGCTTGGACCACTGAACATATTACTCAGGCTTGGACCAATGAATACATACTTTTCAGGCTTGGACCAATGAATACATATTATTCAGGCTTGGACCAATGAACATATTATTCAGGCTTGGACCAATGAATACATACTTTTCAGGCTTGGACCAATGAATACATATTATTCAGGCTTGGACCAATGAACATATTATTCAGGCTTGGACCAATGAATACATACTTTTAAGGCTTGGACCAATGAATACATATTATTCAGGCTTGGACCAATGAATACATATTATTCAGACTTGGACAATGAATACATACTATTCAGGCTTGGACCAATGAATGCATATTATTCAGGCTTGGACCAATGAATGCATATTATACAGGCTTGGACCAATGAATACATATTATTCAGACTTGGACAATGAATACATACCATTCAGGCTTGGACCAATGAATACATATTATTCAGGCTTGGACCAATGAATATATATTATTCAGACATGGATAATGAATACATATTATTCAGGCTTGGACCATTGAATACATATTATTCAGGCGTGGACCTTTAAACATCTATTATTCAGGCTCTTTTGGTCATTGACTATCTATTATTCAGGTTTGGACCAGTTAAAGCCTATTATTCAAGTTCATTGGACCAACAAAAGATTATTATTTAGGCTAATTTGACCAACTAAAGTGTATTATTCAGGCTCTTTGGACTTAGGATTGTCTGTTATTCAAGCTCCATGGACCAATAAAAGTATATTATTTAACCTCCTTGGACCTGCAAAAGTTTATTAATCAGGTTACCAGTACCAAAAAAGTCTATTATTGAACCTCCTTGGACCTGTAAAAGTTTATTAATCAGGTTACCAGCACCAATAAAAGTCTATTATTTAACTTCCTTGGACTTGTAAAAGTTTATTAATTAGGTTACTAGAACCAATAAAAGTCTATTATTTAACCTCCTTGGACCTATAATAGTTTATTAATCAGGTTACCAGAACCAATAAAAGTCTATTATTTAACCTACTTGGACCTGTAAAAGTTTAATTATCAGCATACCAGTCTCAATAAAAGTCCATTATTTAACCTCCTTGGACCTGTAAAAGTTTATTGATCAGGTTACCAGAACTAATAAAAGTCCTATATTTAACCTACTTGGACCTGTAAAGGTTTATTAATCAGGTTACCATTACCAATAACTGTCTATTATTTAACCTCCTTGGACCTGTAAAAGTTTATTAATCAGGAAACCAGTACCAATAAAAGTCTATTATTTAACCTCCTTGGACCTGAAAATGTTAATTAATCAGGTTACCAGTACCAATGAAAGTCTATTATTTAACCTCCTTGGACCTGTAAAAGTTTAATTATCAGGTTACCAGTACCAATAAAAGTCTATTATTGAACCTCCTTGGACCTGTAAAAGTTTATTAATCAGGTTGCCAGCACCAATAAAAGTCTATTATTTAACTTCCTTGGACCTGTAAAGGTTTATTAATCAGGTTACCAGTACCAATAAAAGTCCTATATTAAACCTCCTTGGACCTGTAAAAGTTTATTAATCAGGTTACCATTACCAATAACTGTCTATTATTGAACCTCCTTGGACCTGTAAAAGTTTATTAATCAGGAAACCAGTACCAATGAAAGTCTATTATTTAACCTCCTTGGACCTGAAAATGGTAATTAATCAGGTTACCAGTACCAATAAAATTCTATTATTTAACCTCCTTGGACCTGTGAAAGTTTAATTATCAGGTTACCAGTACCAATAAAAGTCTATTATTGAACCTCCTTGGACCTGTAAAGGTTTATTAATCAGGAATCCAGTACCAATAAAAGTCTTTTATTTAACCTCCTTGGACCTGTAAAAGTTTATTAATCAGGTTACCAGTACCAATAAAATTCTATTATTTAACCTCCTTGGACCTGTAAAAGTTTAATTATCAGGTTACCAGTACCAATAAAAGTCTATTATTCAACCTCCTTGGACCTGTAAAAGTTTATTAATCAGGTTGCCAGTACAAACAAAAGTCTATGATTTAACCTCCTTGTACCGGCAAAAGTTTATTAATCAGGTTACCATTACAAATAAAAGTCTATTATTGAACCTCCTTGGGCCTGGAGAAGTTTATTAATCTGGTTACCAGTACCAATAAAAGTCTATTATTTAACCTCCTTGGATCTGTAAAAGTTTATTAATCAGGAATCCAGTACCAACAAAAGTCTTCTATTTAACCTCCTGGGACCTCTAAAAGTTTATTAATCAGGTTACCAGTACCAATAAAAGTCTATTATTGAACCTGCTTTGACCTGTAAAAGTTTATTAATCAGGAAACCAGTACCAATAAAAGTCTATTACCTAACCTCCTTGTACCTGTAAATGTTTATTAATCAGGTTACCAATACCACTAAAAGTCCTATATTAAACCTCCTTGGACCTGTAAGAGTTTATTAATCAGGAAACCAGTACCAATAAAAGTCTATTATTTAACCTCCATGTACCTGCAAAAGTTTATTAATTAAGTAACAAGTGCCAATAGAAGTCTATTATTGAACCTCCTTTGACCTGTAAAAGTTTACTAATCAGGTTACCAGTACCAATAAAAGTATATTACCTAACTTCCTTGTACCTGTAAATGTTTATTAATCAGGTTAACAGTACCAATAAAAGTCTCTTATTGAACCTCCTTGGACCTGTGGAAGTTTATTAATCAGGTTAACAGTATCAATAAAAGTCTATTATTTAATGCCCTTGTACCTGTAAAAGTTTAATAATCAGGTTACCAGTACCAATAAAAGTCTATTATTTAACCTCCTTGGACCTGAAACAGTTTATTAATCAGGTTACCAGTACCAAAAAAGTTTATTATTTAACCTACTTGGACCTGTAAAAGTTTAATTATCAGTTTACCATTACCAATAATAATATATTATTTAACCTCCTGGGACCTCTAAAAGTTTATTATTCAGGTTACCAATACCATTAAAAGTCTATTATTGAACCTCCGTGGACCTGTAAAAGTTTAATTATCAGGTTACCAGTACCAATAAAAGTCTATCATTGAACCTCCTTGGACCTGTAAAAGTTTATTTATCAGGTTACCGGTACCAATAAAAGTCTATCATTGAACCTCCTTGGACCTGTAAAAGTTTATTTATCAGGTTACCGGTACCAATAAAAGTCTATTATTTAACCTCCTTGTACCGGCAAAAGTTTATTAATCAGGTTACCAATACAAATAAAAGTCTATTATTGAACCTCCTTGGACCTGGAAAAGTTTATTAATCAGGTTACCGGTTCCAATAAAAGTCTATTATTTAACTTCCTTGGACCTGTAAAAGTTTATTAATCAGGTTATCAGTACCAATAAAAGTCTATTATTGAACCTCCTTAGACCTGTAAAAGTTTATTAATCAGGAATCCAGTACCAATAAAAGTCTTTTATTTAACCTCCTTGGACCTGTAAAAGTTTATTAATCAGGTTACCAGTACCAATAAAAGTCTATTATTGAACCTGCTTTGACCTGTAAAAGTTTATTAATCAGGAAACCAGTACCAATAAAAGTCTATTACCTAACCTCCCTGTACCTGTAAATGTTTATTAATCAGGTTACCAGTACCAATAAAAGTCTCATATAGAACCTCCTTGGACCTGTACAAGTTTATTAATCAGGTTAACAGTACCAATAAAAGTATATTATTTAACCACCTTGTAGCAGCAAAAGTTTATTAATCAGGTTAACAGTACCAATAGAAGTCTCTTATTGAACCTCCTTGGACCTGTAAAAGTTTATTAATCAGGTTACCAGTACCAATAAAAGTCTATTATTTATCCTCCTTGTACCTGTAAAAGGTTATTAATCAGGTTAACAGTACCAATAAAAGTCTATTATTGAACCTCCTTGTACCTGTAAAAGTTTATTAATCAGGTTACCAATACCAATAAAAGTCTATTATTGAACCTCCTTGGACCTGTCAAATTTATTAAACAGGTTACCAGTTCCAATAAAAGTCTATTATTTTGGCTCCTAAGACCAAACAAGTTTATTATTCGGGCTCCTCGGACCATTAATGTTTATTATTAAAGCTCCTCAAAGCAATACAAGTCTATTATTCATGCTCATTAGACCAATACAAGTCTATTATTCATGCGGATTAGACCAATACACATTTATTATTCTTGCTCCCTGGACCAATAAAAGTCGATTCCATGTCTAGACTCTGTATTGCAGCCTGAATAATGTTGATTTTGGACATGAAAATAATTTCGCATATACTTCCTCGCCTACTTACAAAAAAAAAACAACAAAAAAACCCCACATTATTTTTAAATTTGTATAGTACACACGACGGATGGGATTTATTGACTGTATTGGAAATAAATACAATTATTTGGACTGTTTCGAAAGTGCTACTAGATTTAATATGTTTCGTAACGGGCAGTCTGTATAACATTAACGGTATATCATTACCAAGACGATACAACTGTTGCGTACATTCTCATGGGCAGTCTCCTTTATTATCTAGAACCTTTCATTTCAGGCTGTACAACATTATGATTTGATTGGACTTGACAAGGTTTCGAAAGCAATATGCATATGAATCATATTTTCCTGTACTAAAGACATCAGGTTGAGTAATATTGTAAAATATGCGATAATGCGATCTCTTTGTCATGACAAGGACTACGAAGATGCCAGTCAATTGTTAACCAGAATAAGGCGTTGCTTTAGAAATATAAATGAAAATCCCTATTCCTTGATGTCGGTAATTTATTTGTGTTAGAACTCCAATCCATCAATCCTGGTTTTTAATCGTACAGGCTTTGTTAAATATGATTCGGTTTCCTGTCCTTTTATGTCATTTCTTTACCATAAAATAGTGTTAGTGTTCTGCTTTTTTTTAAATAGCGAGCAAAAAGCATTGGGGGACAGTGATGGTAAATCATCAGGGAGTCTTTCGTACTTTAAAATCTGAGAAAAAACAAAACAAGTACAAAAAGAATAATATAGGTGTCTGTCATTGTATGCTTATTTGTCTCGGTATGTATGTAGGTATGTATTCACACACACACATATGCACAGACACAAGAATATAGAGGTATTGACATTTTGGTATCATTATCATCATCAAGTAAATGCCAGAGATCTCTGACTACATATTTTTATGACTGCAAGTATTGAGATGGGTTTTGTTGTGTCAATACAATAGACGACACAGTAGTACTCTTTTATTTTTCTCTTTTTGTTGTTGTTGTTGTTGGATTTAACGCCATTTTTCAGCACAGCATATTCATGGCGGCAAGTATTAATGATGGAGGAAGAAACCGGGAAATCACCGGAAAGAGCCACCGATAAGCTTTCTCACTTATCCTCATTCGCCGAGAACTAGACTCGAACTCAGGCAGACAGAGGTGAGATGGCAGTGATCCGTGACGGACAGAGCTTTAGACCACTCGGCCAATCGGGGCTGCAGTCACTTTTTGTTGTGTTCAATGATGAAATATTATCCTGAATTGATTAATCGGATATAGCATCTGTTCCAGTGGAAATAGTCAGTCATTCAGTCATACATCTCCCTACATACATGCATACATACATACATACATACATACATACATACATACATACATACATACATACATTCATACATACATACATACATACATACATACATACATACATACATACATACATACATACATACATACATACATACATACATACATACATACATACATACATACATACATACATACATCTGCAAATAATGCACAGGAAAAGCAATAATATACAAATATACACCCCTATACATTATTTTTGTATTTATTTACTACATTCATCTGAAAATACAAACGAAAATTTGAAATGCTCTAACTGTAAATATTCGTTTTACATACATACATACATACATACATACATACATACATACATACATACATACATACATACATACATACATACATACATACATACATACATACATACATACATAC
>JAEAOA010000441.1:637500-675000 GCA_016746295.1 Potamilus streckersoni
TTCAATTTCAACACAGAATGAAAATTCTGCAAATGATTGACTTCAGACAGATCCAAGCATATTTTACTATACTGCCAAGCCCTAAATGATGAATTTGTAACACTGTTTGAAAGAATAATTGATAAAATAGTGTTACGTATATGTGATTAAATTGCTTGTGTGTGAGGTTTAAAATTATTTTTATTTCACTTTTGTTTCCATGTATTTAATCGCAATGAATATTTTTCTCGGAGTCTGGATTCTTTTTCAGTAATGAGATATTTTTATATCAATGTTTGTTTATTCAAGACGAAGATGTATTACGTGAGAATTAGCATTTAGTCCGTTTAAACCTCTAACAGTGTCAACATGAAGTTAAAATTATTGGTCAATATCAGAGGCATACTTTCTTAGTATGACCACTATGTGTAAACAACACTTTTTATGATTAGTTCTTAAGTGGTATGATTCTGGCGGATATGCCAAAATTAGTGTATTAAGAGACCACTTGACCAGTCCTTTCAGACGTGAACTGAAGTCTTGGGTTTTAAATAGGCATTACATATATTTCTTTCAGGCAGTTATTTTAATACCTTGAAGGAGCAAGATGTATTATTTTTTAGTTTGTTGCCACGATTGTTTGTTCTTAGTCGGACTTTTGGATTTAATAAATATTTCTCCTGGAAACTGAACAAGTTGACCTTTCTATGCAAATTCTGAAAGATATATATGGAAGTTTATTCTGGAATTAATCGGAAACAATGACTGTGATTCAAGTGAGGAATTGTCGATATTCATACATTGATCTGTATCTGACATCATCGCCTTCCATATTTGTACGTCGTCCTGACTCGAAACTGGATTTTTATATGACCATAAAGTGATAGGGCTTGAATTTTTATTCTTATGATAAAATTTTGGATTATATTCACAGACTGTAAGTCCTATATACCAATGTTTACATTGTTCCCTAGGGAAACAATTTGTATTTGTTAAAATATACAAAGCTTAATGGCTTTCACTCTTTTATTTTGTTAATGTGCATGAGTCTTTGTCATGCTAGATTCACACTGGCTCTCTCAGCAGGACAAAATACTATGCACACCCTAATCTTTGAACTGGATGACACAAATGTTTGCATAGCTGTTCATTCGATTCACACTTCGTTTAATTAAAAACATAAACAGTCAATCCTTTTGTTAAAATCAACAGCATAAACCGTTAACTAAAGTTACAGATTTCATATCATACAATCAATTGTACATTTTTCTATTAATCGAACTATCAGCTCCTTATATTTTCTAACATAATAGTGGATAGAAAGTGTTCACTTTACCGCGTATGACCTAGGTAATGTTTTATATACTCTTACAGCTGGTATAACCGTCAAATCCAGAGAAACATAAGTTGTTTGTGGAACACCTGACATTGAATTGATTAGAAGCTTCAGAGCCAATAGTAGCCGATACCAGTCTTTACACGAATCGGAGACTTTGAAGACCAATCAAATCAACAGGCTGCACGACTCTGGTCGATTCATGTGTATGTTTTTATATATATATATATATATATATATATATATATATATATATATATATATATATATATATATATATACATACATACATACATACATACATACATACATACATACATACATACATACATAATACATACATGAGTATGTGAGTGTCTGCATGCGGGTGTGTCCGTATGGATGTGACCGGGAAGCAGACATAAGCGCTTTACTAACTTATGAACCATTCATTGTTTTGACTGGAATAATTGAGCATTGTACACTAGGCTGAGATAACTAAGAAATTATTTTCATTTAATATTCAATTTCCTTATTACTGCAGACAGGTATTCCAATAATATAATCAGGTATTATTTTTAAAATATCATTTACCGTTTTTGTTATGATTAAAAAAGATGTTTAATGCAGAGGAAACAGAAAGGTTCTTTCAGATTTATCTTTTACAAACATAATTGCAAGTTAGGAAATGATTTCCTGTAATCCTTCAAAGTTGTTTGTCCTAATTTAAATAAAGCGGTGATTCCATTGCAACAATTCCAAAAACCTGCATTTGCTTCCATATCAAATGTGAACAAATATAACATAATCTACAGCATAAATTGAACATCATCTAAGCATAAAATTTAACATCATCTATGGAATAAAATTTAACATCATTTATGGGATATAATTTGTTACGTGACAAGGGCTTGTACATTGAAACAAAGAAAGAGTGGAATCCAACAAGCTTTGTATATTTCAACAAAACAAAATCTATTTCCTTAGACAACAATGTAAAAGTTTGTAAATAGGACTTACAATCTGTGAATATAATCCAAATATGATTCTAAGAATAAAAGCACAAGTCCTATCACTAAATTGTCCTATTAGAATCCAGGTTGGTGTCTCAACGAATGTTGAATATGAAGGGCGATGACGTCAGATGTAGTCCAATATATCAGTAACAATAATTCCTCACTTGAATCACAGTCTTTGTTTCCGAATAATTCCAGAATGAATTTCCTTGAATACTTTTCAAAATTTTATTTCTAATAAAGTGAACTTGTTTAGATTCCAGGAAAATAAATTATTGAATCTAAAAATCAGAGGAAAAATACAATATTCTGGCAACCATTTAAACTAAATACATAAACACACCTTGTTCCTTCAAGGGTTTGAATGACTCTGGCCAAACCAATGTTAAGAATGCGTATTTACACTAAAAACAGCACTTCAAATTTCGCGATATTGGTCATGTGATCTCTTTTTACGCTATTTATGTCATTTCCACAGTACAGTCCAACTTTTTAAAAAAAAACAGTCATAAAAATAGGTTGTCTACAGACATTCTTCACGCGCAGAAAGTATGTCCGTGATGCTGACGAAATCATTTTAACATACTGTTAATTTGTTAAAAAGGTAAGACGAAAAAATTGTCAATTCTCACTTATTACTATTTAGCCTTAAATAAACAAAGCTTGTGCTAAAATTTTATATCGCTACTAAAAATAGAATCTCGAATATGAGAAAAATATTCATGGCAATTAAATCCAATGAAAAAAATGAAATAAAAATAATTTTAAAACTTACACAAAAGCAATTGAATCACAAACATGTAACAAATTGAATACCATCTATGGAATAGAATTAAACATCCTTTATGGGATATAATTTAATATCATCTATGGGCTCTAAATGGACATTATCTATAGTATAGAATTGAACATTTTTTATGGGATAGAAATGAACATCATCATTGGGATACAATTAAACATCATCTCTTGGAATAGAATTGAACGTCATCTATGGAATATAAGTGAACATTATGGGATAGAATTGAACATCATCTTTGCGATAGAACTGATCACCATCTATGTCATTAAATCGAACATCATATATGGCATAAAATTGAACATCATTTATACGATATAATTGATGAAATTGAACATTTTTTATGGGATAGAACTGAACATCATCAATGGGATAGAATTGGACATTATCAGTGGGATAGAATTAAACATCATCTATGGCATACCGTTGAACATCATGTATGGGATAGAAGTGATAGATTTAAACAATATTTATGGGATAGAATTGAACATTATTTATGGGATAGAATTGAACATCATTTATGGGATAGAATTGAATATCATCTATATCATTAAATTTAACATCATCTATGGCATAAAATTGAACATCATTTATAGAATAGAAGTGATAGAATTGAACATCATTTATTGGATAAAATTAAACATCATCTATGGGATAGAATTGGACATCATCAATGCGACAGAATTGAATACCATCTATGGGATATAAATGAACATTATCTACGGGATAGAATTGGACGTAATCAATGAGATAGAATTGAACATCATCAATTGGATAGAATTGAACATCATCAATGCGATAGAATTTAACATTATCTATGGTATAGAATTGAACGTCATCTATGCGATAGAATTGAACATCATCAATGGGGTAGAAGTGTACGTCATCTATGAGATATAAATGAACATTATCTATGGGATAGAATTGGAAATCTTCTATAGGATAGAATTGGACATTATCTATGGGATAGAAGTGGACATTATCTATGGGATAGAAGTGGACATTATCTATGGGATAGAAATGGAAGTCATCTATGGGATAGAAATGGACATTATCTATGGGATAGAATTGGAAGTCATCTATGGGATAGAAGTGGACATTATCTATGGGATAGAATTGGAAGTCATCTATGGGATAGAATTGGATGGCCTGATCATGATAAATAGAAATTGATAATATCTACACTAATGTATTATCTCTTTTTACTCCGTACACTAACTCTGACTCTCTCAGGCAATCTGAAAATCCTCGGTCTTTTCCATCAAGACCTTAAATACATATCAGATATAATTAGTCGATAATACAAGAGTTAGTGATATTCGGTAAGGCTACGGGGAAGTTTCGTATTTTTGCATAGGGTTAGATTTTTAACGAAAATAATTACCCTGGTTTTCCTTACTGGATTTAAATGGGTATTTGCAAGGCATTATTTCTATATGATTTAAGTTAGTTTGATTGCGTTGCTGCAATATTTAAATTTACAAACAGCCGTTATTAATAATTCTTATCCCCAACCCCGCAGAACAGTAATCACAGGTCATAAAGGCACACAAGAACACAGTCCGCCTTCCTCGGCCTTAAAATGTAAAGTGAACTATTTCAAAAATGCGCATTGTATTTTCTTACCCGAACAACCAGTGTTGCGCTGAGAGAAAGGTAGATAAATCTTGTAATCATTCTTGAGATGATATTAATAAATGTTAGTTTTAAAAGTGGTGGAACAGATGAGGGTCATGGATTTCAAAGGTCAATGGTTAAAATATTGGCATATTCTTTAAAAACTAGAACATAGAAGAAAGCGAATTTACTTTGTCATCTTTAATTTCCTAATTTTAGTAGATATAAAACAGAATGAATATTTTCATTCAATATTTCAATCTCTTAATGTAACAGTTTTGTATTTAAGATGACTTCACTAGTGTGATCTAAAACTGCTGGTTTTCCCATGATCAAGTTCATTGCTTGTGTGATCGCGTTTGTTTTTGTGTTTGTGTTTGTTTGTACTTTTGTGCATTTTTTATTTTTAACAATTTTTTCAGCCATTAGCTACGATGTCTGCAGTGTGGCAGTTTGTAGTGATATCTAGCACTGTGGCATCATGCTGCAGACATAGCATGATGTCCCACCCATTTACATGACACAAGTCCGACCAGTCCTAACACTAACCGTTTAATTAGCTTATTGTCTTGCATACATCAATGTTAATGCTCAATTTATTTGCGAACAGCGTACATAATACTATGAAGACAAGAACAATAATTTTCATATTTGTTTTAGATGGTAGCTCTACAGTTTAGTATTTTGCATAGGTTTCATTTTATTTTCCTGGTTTTTCTCGCCGGTTATACTGGCTATTTCAAAAGACGTTGCTTACTGTACGAGTCATTAAAAGTCATTTTAATTCCTCTTTACTGTTGCATGATTAATGGGTGAAATATGGGTTAAAATGTATACAGCTTGGCCTTACTTCAGATGTGCATCTATCATAAAACTGCTAGCTCCACCTGGTCTTTTTCATTCATGGACTTCAGAGGGAAATTGTGCAAAAGAAGAGTTAATATCTTTTTCATTTGATATATTTTGTATTTCATTTATTGCACTTTCAGAAACTGATATTGTCTATTTAGTTATTCCATTTTCTAATATATAAGTCACACTTGCTATTTCATGAAATATATTTCACCATACGTGACAGGTGGTTAATAAGGTTGCTCGTTTAAGATTAATTGGACATTTTGTATTATTTCATCATGTGGAGAACACAATATTTCAGTAAAAATTGTGTTCTTTTGTTTGTTTGAATTCTCTCACTCTCAAACCTCTAGGAAACTTAATTTATTTTCAAAGATGCTAAATTTATGTATGTGGGTGTCTGAAAATTGCAAAGCATTACCAATAATCATTATTAATTTACACTTGCTTACGAAGTCCTTAATATGTCAAGGCTAGCTACACTAATTTAAATACATTGCACAGAAATAATCTGTATACAGAGACCTTCTTAGCAATGTTCTTTCTGTTTGTCACAATAATTGTCTATATGAATTTATCTCTGATCCTAGCATGTAACATAAATATCTATAAACAAAGTATTATAAGAAAGTGAAAACAACAGTTGCTGGTTTTCAAAGTAAAGACTATAATCAGTTTCGTATAAAACATGCTATTCTAATAATTCCCCCACTGGCTATAACATACCTGGATATTAAACTGGCTTACAGGAGGCGTCTGTTCTTAAATACGAAAGTTGGTTGAAGGGAAAAGTTGCTAATGCTACCGTCTGTTAAATATACTGAACTAGCTGATTGTAGGGTATGCAATTTCTGAAACGTTGCAGACTCATATAGATAGAAATCATGAACATGTATAAAGTGACGAACGCAACAAGCCAATCTCTAACGACTTGATGAATTTAGGTCAAAAGATAAGTCATAATTTGGTGGGCGGACTGTTCATAAATGCAGTACAAAAATGAAAATATATGTTGCAATTTGCAACGTTTACGTATAAGGAAGATACATAAAATTCGATTGAACAATGTTTCAAAGACGACTCGGTAACGCATTGGTTTCTTGCTGGGTGCAGTGCCAGATTAAGCTAGTGCGGGGCATGTAGCACATGTCATAACAATGACCCTAACGTTTTTTTTTAAAAAAAACGACAAAAATACTAAAACAAATTTTTTAAGTAGCATATTGAGTAAAAATATATATTTTTATTTTTACTAAACAGCCATATATTACGGCTGACTTTTCAGTAATAATAAATAATTGATAGCTTGAAAGCATATAGAACCGCACCCTTGAAAGTGCGGGGACCGTAGCATATGCTATATTTGCTAATAGGATAATGGGTCACTGAGTGAGAGATGACTTGCAACTGAAGATATTGATGTTGTTTTTGTTTACTAATCAATATAATGGAGAGTGATAACCAACTACCAAAGGCAAATAAAGCAACATAATTTAGGCCTTAACATCAGCGGTTTATAATAAACCTAGAATTTAGCCTTTACATCTGTAGTTTGTTGTCAGTCAGATGGTATATAATTAATTCCGGTCTGAATTAACGTCCCATTAAATCTCGGGAAAGAGAATTCATTTGAGATTACTCTAATTTGTAATGGGACATATTATATTCCAACTATCGATTAAAATATTAACTAATCCAATTACGTTTTCTGAAGTACAAGGCAATGATTTTTTTTAGTTGCTGTAGCATAATTCAGACATAGTTCAACATCCTGTCTAAAATACAGCCACACGAGTAATAGGTAAATGTCATTTATCCATGTCCCTAGGACACTGTCTTGGTGTCAATACTCACTATAACAAGGCCAAAATGAGTATTACCAGTAGTGACCATATACGCAGTTCTAGAAGAAAGTGAAGGTTGATATGCCTCTCTGCATTTAATCAAGGAAGAGTTCTTCTAGCTATAAGGTGTAAGAGTAAATGATTCAACTGCCTAATAAACATAAGCAATTTGCTGTTAAATATTTATACCATAAATACTAAATTTCAAAATATCCCACAAAACTGATCATAATTAAGTAGCATACCTACATTAACGACCCATTTGTAAAACAAGCATCTTTTCTATTTCTGCACAATCTTTTGAGAGAAAATATTGATTAAAAACTTCTTTAAACAACTGATAGTTGACAGCAAAACTAGTTGCTCAAAACTATCGTACTTGTATATGTAAAAATCACAAGACTAGAATATTTCGGAGGATAGCATAATCATTTTAAAAATGGATTAGAGGTTTCCGTAGTTCAAGATAAAACTCCGGATTGTTTCAATTTGGTTTTTAAATATCAATAACTTATTTGCAATGTGTTTTGTCCATGTTAAGCCTACTAAGCATATTATCTTTCTTTGTTTTAAGGAAGATCAATTTAAAATTGCTGTTCAACATTGTAGCCACATGAACATGGACAGTATCGGCTTAAGAAAACAAAACATAAATCATATGTTAGTCCGTTAAAATTGTCCATTTTTAGTGAAGAGTTTATTTTAAAGACAAAAATTGAATTAATGAATTAAATATATCTCTGACTTTTTTCAGATAGCTTAACCCTTAGCAAATCAACGTGGCAGCATTTATTGATCAGGCCTAGACTTTCTGAAAGTTTAAAACTTCTACTGTTATTAAGTAAAATACATACTGAAAGCAATAAACAATAATAATGTGTATTGTATAGTACGAAGACTATTGTTATTACAGATAGTGACCTCGGGTGGACAAGTGGTCAAGAACGTTTGCCTTTACTGATCACTGCTACCTTACTTCCATTCGTTTCGGTCTGAGATTCAAACTCGGAAAGTGTGGGTATGTGAGAAAGCTTGCCAGTTGCTCCCGGGGTTTTTCCGGTGTCTTCCACCATCGGTCAAACTGGCCTCAATATATAACTTATTATGTTACGGCAAATGGTTTAAAGACCGAAAAGGTGCCACAAACAAAATTAAAATTCCGTAAAATTTCAGTTGATGGAAAAAAAGGAAAGAAAACTAGCAGGCACAAACAAACAACAATTTTAAAAAACAAATTATCAATGAACAGAACGCTAAGGCAGAAGTGTGCTGTAGGCCAAAGTCTTCTTACAAAACATGATATGCACTGGAAGGCTGGGGTTAAAACACATACAAAAATAAAATAGTATTTTTGTAGGACAATTCTACTGGAAAAAATGAAACAACAGTCAAACTGTTTGCTTGTAAATCATCTGCTTACGTAATGTTTGTATCTATTTGAAGTACTAATGCAGATTGTATAGCATTTGGCATAGTATGCAAATTGTATAGCATTTTGGCATAGTTTGCAGTTAGACAAGAAACTTTTCAACTCCAAGAGGAGAAACAAGGCAAAACAAATTATAAACAAATGGAAAAAAGAGAATCAAAGAAAGACACGAAAAAGGCAGTTAGAACAAAATTACAAAATATTGACACAAAGGAAGTCCTGTAATAAAATGCAACGAAGAATAAACAGAGACACTTCTTTGATAGTTCATCATTTCTCCCTCATATCATTTTGGTCTGCCGCATGTGAGGTGTCAATTTGATTTTTCATAATATGTCTGAATGAAGTTTGTGTAGAAGACAGAACAATATCACCACCCTCATATGCATGCCAGTAGGTTCGTCCTTTCACTATTGTTTTTCTTCTCATTACCTGTTTGTAATTGATTGAATAGTATGGCTGGTCGTGCCTCGATAATACAAATATCCTGTCAAGTTGAAATTTACGAACTACTACGTTTAACTGACAGGTCCTACAATCGAATTTTGAAGTAATTTTTGTAGTGAGTATTGTGCAGCAATTTTGCGCATAGGAAATACAAAACAGTTGATGGAATTATACAGACCCGACTATGCCGTCATGTTCCAATAAATATCCATATTCACATATTGACCACATGTATCAACACACTTCAGTTAAATCACATACAACTCATATGAGCTCCAAAAAAGGTCAAATTTGAAGTTTTCAGACTAAAGATCGCTAAAATTTTCTTCCCACTTACATTTACTCAAGATATTTCTGATAGGAATGTTTATAAATTCTTATCTTTTTCAGTATGTACTTATTGCGAGAAAATAGAGCACTTTGTTTCTGACTACTGTGGGTTGATATTTAGGAACAATAATAACATATGTTACCCGAATGTTCTTTCTTCCAAGAGCTCACAGTCACTGCCATGTATTGAAAGAGACACAGCTGTTGGGTCTAACAAACTCTGTGTTAATTTTATTAGGCGGAATCACGAACCATTCCATGAATTTTCCAAAACTGCTCCTGATACGATATTGTGAGACGCCGGAACTTTTTTTATATCAAGTACTTTACCTATTTCCGAGAAATTTTCTTTCTAGTCAAAGTGTTATGATTGTAGATTGATTAAAGTATGTTTCCGATTTCTTAATTTCTTTTCAAACCTATATCTGGAAAGTTAAAATGGCCTCTTTGCGTTGCGAGGCGTTCATTTGTTACTAGGCAATGACTTAGAGATATTGTTGTGAATAATCCTCTTGTAATCGAGAAACCTTGTACGTATGAATAAATTGATCCCATTGAATTAGAAAATACTGGTTCATATCACGGTTACTATAGCTATAGCAAACCATGCTCAAGAAAATGTTGTTGATCAGAATATTGTCCGTTTAGTAGCCACCTTTATGGGTCATTCATTTTATGAGGTCACTTTTGTTATAGCTTGGATAAATCTAGAAGTCTAATCACATAGATATAGTTTTGTCTAATCATTCTCTTAATTAGTATTATGTGATAAAAGGCATTCAGTAATTATAGTCACTGGAAGAAAATCCTGCCATCTTCTCTTTGGTTCAGGAGGCAACGGCTGCCTCACAAAAAGTAGCTTGTTACGTTTTGAAAAATGGAATCCGTATGATGAAATAGAGTTTCCCGTTGGCATTAGCGAACATTACGCTAATTGGTTCTTCTAAGTAACATCTACAGGACATTTATTTCTATCTCTGAAAGACATTATGACTTATCATAAGATCTCAAGTTAATTTTACTTGCCGAAAATTCAAAGTGGTGTTTCTAAATATCGCAGATCATACTTGTCATATGGTAGGAAACAATTCCTGCGTTTGATGAACCATTAAGTACAAAAAAGTATATAGTGTCGGCCCTTTATCTAAGGTCAAGTTGTCCAGAAGCTGCTCTTTTGAGGGATGTTAAATATAAGACCTTTGTAGCAGCTTTGGCAATCTTTGTTTTATACATTAAGGTTTAATGAAGATACATGAAAGGATGATGTCAACAGTATTAAATTATCGTTCTCTTTTAGGGAATCTGTTTATGATTCTGAAAAGATTAGATATGTTATTCCTTAAAAGTGAATAAGGAAGTAAGCGACTTAAAATACACTCTCACACATGTTTGTGGCAAAATATAAATAACTTGGAAATGTCAATATGTTAATAATTTAGGAGTATGTTGGCAAAGATTCCATGTAAATTATGCAATTAATTTAATAGCACTTATTCCACACAATAAAGAATTACGTGAAGATGTAAAATTGAAATGAAGAGACTCTGAAAAGACTAATCATAGCAATTAAAGAATGAATAAAAACATCTATTTAAAGAATTTGAACGTTTTTTTTCAGTTAATCAAACAAAGGCAAATCAAATCTTTTCAAACAAGACAATTTGAATAAAGACGTTTATTGTCAGTATGTGTACTGATTACAGAAACTTAAGAGCGTTATTAAGACATATTTGATCCCAATTCCGAGAATCTAAAATGACATTGACAGGATTATGGGAATTCTTTTTACGGATAGAGTAATTACAATTTCAGCATTCCTTACTCCAAATCATTACTATGCCATCCTGAATGAAGGGTTCACCCAGTTCTTTGCAACGTTTGATGAATATTATAACATCCGGTATTGGCAATTTTGATGCCTATATCATAATGTCATAATCTACAACAATATATGGACAGACCACATGAAAACCATCCAAAAGTGTTTTTAAAGACAAAGGGCAGCACATTATTTGACAATCGACTTGAGTTAGAAAAACTTCTGCTGTGTTTGTCTCACAATACGTTTTTATTTTCGCTTGTTACTGTTACTTAGATTAAGGCCAAGAAGAAATTTTAAATTTCACACATTTGAGAAATCGATAATGAAATCAACAAGTTGTTGCAATGTCATCTAATGTACAGAACACTGTTTTGCCTAAATGTCTACACAGGAAGGTTTAGAGTCTTTGAGAAAGGATAAATTTGCTCAAGAATTCAAGACAAGTTCATTCTTTAACAAAGCAAGAGATTCAGATACAAAATTATCTGTCAAATATTTGGTGGAGAAGAATTTATTTTTGATAACTGTACATTAGATTTTTTTAGTAAGTCTATATAACGCTCTGAAATTAAGATATATCACTGAAATTATAGCGCCATATTTAAACAGAGTAAAGAAGGTTTCAGCTTCTGAAAGAGGGAAAGAGGAAGAAGAGAGACGAATGCTGAATGAATAAAGAATAACGATAAAGACAAATGCAATTGCAGAAAGATAAAATAGAAATGCAATTGAATAAAGAAATAGACAGATTCAAATAAAAACGTTTTTGAAATACAGATACAGAGAGAAAGACATAAAGATCAAAGATGAATACGAAATAGACTAATTTAATTAGAACTGGCAAGTGGGATACACTCCACCATTACACACAATTTCAGATTTGGATGTTGCTAGAAATAATAGCTTAGGACCACTATTCAAACAAAGGTATATATTTATTTTCCTCATTTGGAAAATTGCTGAAAATTTTAAATGGACAAGAGACATTGAACTTTATTAATACGAAGTGTACTTATTGACAAACCTTGAGAGGTCTGCATCTTGTTTGGATTTGCTCAGCCATGAAAGTTGAAAAAGATTAAAATAACATCAGACACATTATATGAATTGAAGAGTTCAATTGAAGTGACGTTAAAAACTGCACTGATGACCAAAGGTTTCAAAAGTCTAGAAAATGCTCCTCGTACAGATGAAAAGTATTCCCAGACTATCAAAGTTTCTTTTGTCTATAAGTCTAACACTTACTAGTTTTTGTAAAAATAAAAACAAACATATTAGTCTCACCCTTCCAAATCTCGGTATGAAGCGCAAACTAAGTCTGATCATAAAATTTCCTTTAAATAAATTATTTTATTGTGTTAATGCTCCTAATGAATGGGCTAAATTCGATATTTACCGATATATATATATATATATATATATATATATATATATATATATATATATATATATATATATATATATATATATATATGAATAGGAATATCTTTATTATCGCGGAATATACATAATTACATAGAATGCAAGGTTTTCACAATTGCTTTAAGCTGAAGAATTTACTTTGGGCAAGGAAAAATCATCTCATTGAGAAGACACAAGTGGGTTATAAAAATAAATATAGCACTATTTACAGAATGTTTAATGTATTAGCCTCAGTGTAAAAATACTTAGCCAAAGGAAAGGTAAGAATTTATTGCCTTAAGTTTGATTTGAAGAATTTCTGCATCACGTATCCATAAGTGGGCATCACGTATCAATAAAGTGGACATCACGTATCCATAAAGTCGGCATCACGTATCCAAAAAGTGAGGATCACGGATCCATTAAGGTCTCAATAGAAAAATGATAATATACTAAAGAACTGTATGCATCCTCAAAGAGTTGTCTAATGGTTTGACAAATTATTTTAATTTATGTTCTACTTGACCTGAATAATTGAATAGTTTTAAATTTTATTCTGTAAGAAGCTCAATAATATGCAAAATATTCTGTATGTATACGAGTTTCATATCAGGATCAATATTTATGGCAGTAAATACGTTCATTTAGGTTTGGGTCTATATTTTTTTAATTCACCTATAATTTACCAGGTCACATGACATGGTCTCAGTCATATATTTTAATTCTAGTCACAGACTTACTATTCATAACAAACATTTTATTTGTAAGTATAGAGAACTTCATATAATGTTCTTTTCAAGGTGATGTAGATTCATATATAATCTTATCACTGGAAAGATTATTCATCCTTTACTAAGATCCATAAGTTTCTCTGGAAATATTGAGTGCTCATAAAAAAATATTCTTGAAGAATGATATTTACTGGGATTTATAGTTAATAAAAACATTTATTTTTTTCTACTGTGTTTTAACATATGATTGTCTGCATAACAACACAATATACGCCGCCATAGGTAGGTTTGCACCTGCAGCGTTGGACGTAATTTGTATTTCTACTAAAGGTTTTTCAGAACTATAAATTATTAGGACTTTTGTCTTTAATTCTATGATTTTAGGTTTTTTTAATTCGCAATATTGTAAATTAATTTTTTTTTTCACTTTGCATCCTAGGGAAATAAATTGTTTATTGAAAATTACAAAGATTGTAGCTTTTCACTCTTTAATGCTACCTTTTTAAGAACATAGACTCATAACAATATCATCAATATAATTTTGTATTATGGGTCAAATGCCATTATTACTGCAATAAATTGATTTAATTCCATTTGCTCAGAGATCATAATCTATCCCTACGTTTACTTATTGCAAGAAGAGAGGACACTTTATTTTGGATTTCTTGAGATCGAAAAATAAGCAACATATCAACATCTATTCCAAATGCTGTTATATCTATAAAATCAAAGTCACTTTCATGTACTGAAAGGAATACATTTTCTTTGGGTCAAACAAATCCCGGTCGTATACAGAATTACGAACCATCAACGTCCTAAGAGTCTATATCACTTATGAGTGATTCTGCCATTGCTAAATATATTAACAGTTTAAGTGTAACGGGTGCTTCTTTGTGTCTTTTATTATCTGGCTCATTGTCTTTTTCTAAGAAGTCTATTTCCAATCAGAGTATCTTTATTCAGACAGTGTGGTGGTTTATAATGTTCCTCTCCATCGTATAAATGTGATATTAGGCTTATATTCAGAACACTTACGCTTAACGGTTGGAAAAGTGTCGTCTCTACCTATCGAAGGTATTCGTTTATTACTGACCGTCCGGTGGCATTGTGGTTAGAGCGTCCGCCTCGAATGCGGGAGGTCGTGTGTTCGATCCCAGGTCTAGTCATACCAAAACGTACAAAAATGGTACTAACAGCTGCCTCGCTTGGCGCTCATCATTAAGAGGCTAGTGTTAGGACTGGTCGGCCTGGTGTCAGGATAATGTGACTAGGTGGGACATCATGCATAATGCCCCAGTGCTAGATACCACTATGAACTGCCACACTGTAAACATCGTAGCGATATAACTGAAAAAAATTGTTAAGATACGTTCAAACTCATAATCACATCATATCACATCATTTATTACTAGGCAAATACTAAGCTGGATATATGTTGTAGTTAATCCACTTGTAGCTGACAAGCCATGATTGGATCAGGAATTCAATCAAATTTGAAAAAGAAATCAATGATTTATACCCAACTTGAGTAGTTACTAGAGCAATGAAAAAGAAGCCCTTGTAGATGATGTTGATCAGGAAATTACTCCTTAGGTGACACATTTATTGTTCAGGTTTTCGATGACGAGTGGTCAATAAGCTATCAAATTATTGTTCCTCAGTCGTATAGACAGCATATCCTTCGTATGGCGCTAGAAACGTATTTGGATGATCAGTTAGTGGTAAATAAGTCTTATCAAATGATATTTAATCATATGTTATTGAAAACTCGTTTAAAATTGGTATTATCAAATATTTGTGACACTTGCTAAATAGTAGGGAAACGTTATTCCTATGGCTCATTTGCAATCTGTTCATGCATTTGGCGAACCATTTAGTAGAATAATGGTAGATGTCGGTCCCTTACTGAATCAGGCAACCAAAACATTTTTTATCATAATGTGTTCAGCAATGAAATATTCTTCCTATAATACTAAAAGTCAAGGGCAGTATAAAGATTTCATCAAACCTTGAACAATATGTTTACGTCATATTGAATTGACACAGGAAAGGATTGGGACGAACGAGTTCATTTACTATTGTTTGCTGTTGGGGAATCAATTCATGAATAATTAGGAGTTATTTGATCCATGAATTGAACATACTGTTAGTGGATAATTTAATTTATTACAAGATAAATCTCTTTCAGCTAAAAATTCAGACATTAATCTTTGACTACATTTATGATTTCAAATATAACTTGTCAAAGACTTGTGAAGTAGTAAGAATTGTTCGTCACTCTATTGAATCAGAAATACGAACTTAAGGTATGAAAATTCCAAGAAAATAAGTTTTCAGCATAGTGATAGAATTCAGACTCTCTTATCCATACCAGAAGATCAGGCTTATTAATATGCTTCTGATACAGATGAAAAGAGTGATAACATTATTAATACTCCCGGGATAGCTGTCAATCTTGCAAACAATTTAGTTGCATATGACCCAAATTGCAAGGATTTAAGTGATGTATTCGGAATGTAGTGACTTTTGATGCTAGTCTTAGGAATGCTGTGATTGATGCAATTAATCTTCGGAATTAAGAAATATTGAATATGCTTGACAAAAGCATTTGAGACACAATAAGGGACTGAGCTAGAACAATGGTTACTTGAAAATGAAACTTATTTCCAGATGTTACAACACTAACAAATGAAATATGCTTCGACGTTGAAGTTGTAGCTTCCACACCTATGGAACAGCTTCAATACAGGTGAATCCTTTCAAACAGGAATGCTTTGGAGAAAAGTTCAGTATTTGCTGTTGGTTGTTGTTCTTTTATATTTCTTATTTTAAGACCGTAGATAAGTAACATTACGTTTTAGAGATTTGGGTAGGAGTTGGGCGGTTGTAATTTGCGGCACAAAAAAAACCAATACGTTATTCAGTGCCGAAGCAATTGGAGTAAAGTGGTGGTTTAAGGATAAACCACGGTAGTTGACCCAAGCTGATCAGGCAATAGGAGTGAATACCTTGGGTCATGGCACATTTACCACTGAGCCACAGTAACATAATTAATATACTGATTTCATTGTGAGGTCAGCACATAAGCACATTAGACTTTTCGGAATACCTTAGGAGCATATCCTGATTATCTTGGAATATACCAAACAGTTGTGACCTTTAGGTATTCCTACCATTCAGTAAGTTTTTTTCTAATTTTTTTAACGTTTTATTTTAGTGAACAAAATTTGTACTTTAAATTAAAAATACTTGCTGGTGTATTTTAACCCCCTAGAAGGTAATAGCATACATGATCAAAAGTAATGTAGCTTCGTGTTAATTTTCACTATTAATAAATTGAACAAGACAAAATTTATATGTTTGTATCACATTTCGGTTGAAATGTATGAAGAGAAAATAAAAATGTGTGGTATATACTGCATTGACATATCTGGGAGAGATGAAACCTAGTAGACAAATATGAAAGAAACATATAACACACCACTGACATGACTTTAACACAGTCACACATCATTCTTTGATATAACACACTGTTGAGAGACTTTAGTACAGTCATTCTAGATACAACACAGCGGTGACATACCTTAAACAGTGATAATTAATTCTTAGATACAATCCACTGTTGACAAGACTAATATAAGACTATGAAATATATCACACTCTTGATAAGCACTTTAAAATAGTCATTCATCACTATAATATATAACACACTGTTGACCAGACCTTAGTACAGCAATACATTATTCTTAGATGACAGGACTTTAACACAGTCATGCATCATTCGTATATAAAATACAACGTTGGCATGATTTTAACACGCTGTTGACCAGACCTTAGTACAGCAATACATCATTCTTAGATGCAACACAGTTGACAGGGCTTTAACACAGTCATGCATCATTCTTATATAAAATACACCGTTGGCAGGATTTTAACAGTCATACATTATTCTTAGATACCACACTGTTGAAAGAAAGTTATTACAGTCATACATCATTCTTAGCTATAACACACATCTGACAGGACTTTAACACACTCATGCATCATTCTTAGATAAAATACAACGTTGGCATGATTTTAACACAGTCATACATTATTCTTAGATACCACACTGTAGACAGAAAGTTAATACAATCATACATCATTCTTAGATATAACACACACCTGACAGGGCTTTAACACAATCATACATCATTCTTAGACAAACCACACTGCTGACAGGACTTTATCACTGTCATACATACGTTATATATATAACACCCATCTGACAGAGCTCTAACACAGTCATACATCATTCTTAGATACAACACACATCTGACAGGGTTTAAACACAATCATACATCATTTTTAGTAATAAAATATAAATTATAAGGCTTTAATATAAACACCCATCTCGCTTAGATAAAACACAGTAGTGTCAGAGCTTTAACACACATACATTACTCATAGATATAATACAGTCATGCATCACGCTTAGATATAGCACACTGTTGACAGAGCTTTAACACATACATGCATCACATCGTCGACAGGACTTTTGCACAGTCATACATCATTCTGATATATAACACACCGTTGACAGGATTTCAACACAGTCATATTTCATTCTGAGATGTAGCATACTGCTGACAGGATTTAAACACAGTCGTACATCATTTTCAAAGTGACTAATATAGATACTTCTTGTTTCTTATTTACGTTTGTGTTCATCGTTTAAGTAACAGAGACAATTTTTAAACCAGTTTAATTATTTCATAATCGATTGTCTGTTTTTATTGCTTAGCTATTAGATGATGATCCAACTTTTTCACAAGTGTTTTCAATTGATAGAAAATGCTTTTACAAGTTCATGATTTAAGTCTTACCTTGATGTATGATTTTATAAATAGCTAGAAATAATTTCCTCTATTTCTATCAAGCATAGGTTTTAGTTGGTAATTTATGTGCGTTTCTCGTGTCAATTAGCATGAAATTTCTAACTGACGTTTCCCAAGTAGGAAGAAATCTAATTTTGAACTATTGTGATTAGGCTAATAGCAAACAAATAGGTAGTACAACTGTTTTGTTTAGGTATCTTTTCCCATTAGATAGAAGAAGAAGATCTTCTACACCACCTACACCTACATAATCAATATACGATGCGTTAAATATTTATCTGGCGCTTGCTGTGTAAATATCACAAGAAGATTTTGGCTAAATAGTTTTGTGTTTTCTGCGTAATAATTAGCAGATGTTATTGGAACTGCTTTTCAACACAACTAATTTAGTAAAGTGGATACATCGAATTCAGTAATGTAGATACATCTAATTAGGTAGAGTGGATTCAACTGTTTCGAAAAAGCCATCAAAGACATAGTAAGGCAATTATCAGGTCTTTTCAGATTTTTATTTCGACGTTTAAGAGCAAGTGATCATCAAATTGGGAGGCAAACGTTCAAAGTATACACTTCACGCTATGGATAATATGTGTAAACTGAAAGAGTTAATTTTTAAAAATTTATTCCATACCAATTAAGCTTTTTTATTCGAGTTTCGCTTGTTAATGAAGAGACACTTAAACCAATGTTTCCAACGAAAAGTTAATACTGTATTAGTTTTTATCTATTTTGATACAGTTTAAAGCCATAACATTTTAAGCTTCTTTGCCTATGGAACAAGTTCTGTTGAATATGGATACAACAGCATACCCTCAGTCGATTTCAAGATCAAAGAGATATTTGCATGTCACCATCATTGTAACTATTGCAATAATATTTTTCAAACAATATCTTTGATTGGTGTATGTATATATGATACTAAAATTCTGCATGATGCGCATCATATAATATTATAAAATAAAATGTATTATGACCTTTCATTCGTGTAAATCGTATTTCTTAAAAAGTTTGATTTTCTCTGGCCATTTGTCATGTAAGTCAATTTTTGTTTCTTACGTTTCGATAGTCAATCAAGATACCATTATATTTACAGTTTGTTTTGCTACTTAGTAATGGCAAATAAGAATACAAAACTGTCTATTACATCTCATCTATAGACGCATGCCGTTCACTCTTTTAACTACGATAAGAAAGATGTTCTAAAATTTATTTTAATACAAATTAAAAAAACGCTCTGGTTATAACTCAATGATTATTTACTATTCAGATTCGATTACAATTATGATCTAGTTTCAAAGAGAAAACAACAAGAATTGAGATAATCTCGGAAGCTATTCAATATAGCATATATTACGCTTACATGTCTAGCTTACATATATTACAAATGCAAAAGGAATAATAATGGCATTCATTGTACTAAATTCAAGAAAAAAGCTTTTGTTTTTACCTTTGAGTTATCTACTCCATGAATACTGGCGAGAACAAGAAATCCAGTTGGCAAATTATTTGTCAAATAGTTTCCAGAAAAATACCAATATCTCTTCAGCGAAGACTGTATTTCACCTTACAATGTGTATTTGAGAGGATAATCAAAGAATGCTATTGAATCAACAAGCAATAGAACCAACTCTTCAATGGAGAGCTATCTGTCTGGCATATGGGTTGTTCATCGTTGTGACTAGAATAATAGATTGATGTGCAGTAGGCTGACTGTTTATTGGTAGCTGTATTTGAGATCTGATTTTATCGTTAGAGAATGAAATACCATATTGCGGAATATAACTTTAACTGGAGAATTTTAGCATATCGCCTTATTTGTAAGTTTTAAACCGAACTTCTATAGTGTAAGATATATATAAAAAAGAAGAAACTAAGGATGTTGATAATATGATGTTTGCTATGGGAATTTTTTCATAAATACAGATAACAATAAGACCTCCAATGACCTTGAACGATGTCGTTGCAACTTTTAAGTAAATAACCATGTTATCCAGGAATTGTGCTAAATATTTTTAAAATCAAATTGCAATGCTTATACATGTGCAAGATTTTTCCCCATCTGGTCACTTTTGACTTCCACCAAAACGTTTTAGCTCCCTGCGTACATCTCTCAAAGCAGAGACTGCCCCATGGAAAATTTTTATTCAGGTATTTTCAATTATTATGTTTATGCTTACAAGAAAGTTTGTTCATTATTATGGGGAACGAATCACGATAGTTTCCCGGCTATTATTCAGGTTCTGAGTCAAAAGAGAGGGAGGATTGTTCGAGATGGACATAATACAAATATCAAATACATATGTAAGTTTGTCTTTCTTTCCAGTAAGTGCATACATGGTTGGAATCTTAGTAATATCGATCTTAAGACACCAGGGTAAAGTTTACAATCACATGTGTCAAGTTTCAGATATGTCAATCACACAACTCACAATTTGAAATTCTTGGGAAATCACTTTTGCTGCTTAGACCATGTATGGAAATTAGGTCTAAAGGTATGATTCACCAATAACATTATCACTAACCCAATTTTATGTTTATTTTTATAGGTCAAAGTGGAGTTAAAGGACATTAAGCACGCATTTGCCTACAATCAACCGAGGGACCATGACAATATCCCAAGCTTCTTTGAAAGCGTTAGAATGAAAATACTACTATGATAATTTTACATTATTAAAAAAAATAATCTGTAACTACAAATATTGTTGATATTGTTAAATATTATTACAGGAATGCTCACTTCCGTAACACAACGATAAGTATCGAATAAACAACTTTCAGTAACCAAACAGTAGGTTATAAAAAATCGACATAAGCATCACATTCTGGGGTTAAAATAAAGTCAAGTCTTCAAAATTATGAGATCTCTATGACGTTGCCGACAAAACCCAGGAGATGATTAAAGGTTCATCAGTCCATGTATTATGTGAAAGGCATACATACTCCCAGATATGTGAAAGGCATACTGTCAATCTCCATGATATGTGAAAGGCATACTGTCATTATCCATGACATGTGAAAGGCATACTTTCAATCTCCATAACATGTGAAAGGCATACTGAAAAAGCATACTGTCAATCTCCAGGAAATGTAAAAGGCGTACAGTGAATCTCCATGATATGTGAAAGGCATACCATCAATCACCAGGAAATGTGAAAGGCATACCGTCAATCTCCTTGATATGTTAAAGGCATACCGTCAATCTCCTTGATATGAATATCATACTCGACTATGGCTATGAAAGTACTATTAAACCTCATACTCTACAATCTTTTTGAAAATACTATTACTGTCATACTTATCGATGGCTATGAAAGTACTATTACTGTCCAACTCAACCTTGATAATGTTTGGGGAGAGACAAGATATTAATCAGGTAAGTGACCTTTATTATGCTTTACATTAACAAAATTATGCACATTCTGAGCAGTATAAAGTACGAAACTATGTATTTAGTCTATTAGCCTCATAATCATTATTAGTATGAAGGTTATAATGTCACGATATAGAATATATAATACATTTGATGTGTGAAATATATCACTGTTTCAATATGCGGAGTTCAGTAGTGTTGTGTGGAATAGATTACAGTGTTATGACAAATTGGCGGCGTTGAAAACACACCAACATCTTTCACTACGGTTCGTTGCTAGGGAATGACCTCCGCGGCGTAGTTTACCCAGTGTGGATAGATAGAAAGAAGAATGCAGATCACTGAACAAGTATATTGACTAAAATAAACACGACGAGCCCCATTTCAATGAACAAATATAAAATTTAATCAGTGTATCAACAAAATTTAAAATGAAAAGAACTCAATGACTTGGTTACAAAAGAAGGAAGATGGCACTAACATGTACTCAAATAAAAAGACAATACACATTTCTTTAAATGTAAAATTACTTTCCACGTTAATATACTATCTTTTTTGCCAATGAGATGTGACCTTTGAGTGCAACGATGAGAGACTTCATCACCTATTTTATGCGGACATCAAGACTTCCGTTCGTCCCTGCTCTGCCGATCTTTGTCTAGCTGTTTCGTCTTGGACTCTTGTCCGTCGAACTCTGACTTAACAATCGTCTCTGGACTTAGAATTCTGCGTAGAACTTGTTCTGGTCCTGGGATTGTTCATGGATTTCTCATGTGAATCCAGGAAACCTGTTTCCTTTTGCCGTTTCTTTATTCGTTTCCAGGAACCTCACGTATAGTCCGCCTCATAACTGAGACAACTATCTGGCCCCTTACTCAATAACAATGTATTTGTTACGAATTCAAATGTAGAGTTTGTCTACTTCGCTGAGACAAAACTCCCGCTTTACTGCCAAATCACGAGATAACGTCTTGCACGCTCTTCCAGGAGTCTCGACCACTCTATTTCCAAGTAAGATTGAAGACTAAAGAATTTTCCTAAAGTAAAACCTTTAATTTCTTACAGAGTGACGCCCATAAATCCATATTAACCAATCGGAATAGACTGTTTCCTAAACCTGTTCGTAGAAGTTTTGGATAGACAAGACAACTAAACAACTAATCATGCCGTAATTAACATTACTTTGAACAATTTTCTATAGCCAGCTGCTGCCTTTTAACCGGTCGATTTCGGAAAAGGGTCTTATGTCATTCTCTTGTACCCTAGCATCTGACTCAGACATGTTACGTCGGCTAGAACGAATTCTCTTTTGACGTTCAGAGATGAAATGAAAAATAATCGTCTAACTATCTCTAGCTCTTTCTACTTTAATTAAGTTGACTTTGATACAATTCCTTTAATCGAAGCTTCTAAGAGTTTTCAAAATTCGACACATCACAGGTGTCAATATATGTATCGCACAATATAATACTGATATGTAGAGTGTTGATAGGTAGAGTTTTGACAATGTTAATATAAAGAGTACATTATAGAGTTAAAATGTGGAGTACATTATATTGTTAATTTATGGAGGACATTATAATATCAATATGTTAAATGGAGTTTAGTGTCAAGAAGTAGATAACTTTATAATATTAACATACGGATTACATTATCGTGTTCATTTTTGAAATACGTCATAATATGTAATATGTATTACATTAGTGTTAATATGATGAACAATTGAAGTAAAAGGTAATATAGTGTTTTTGTGTAGACTACATTATGGTGTTACCACGTAGAATACACGTTATGTATATTAAAGTTACATTTTCTGTTGGCTTTTATTAATAACTATATGTGATGTATAACTTTTTTGTGCTTGACCTTGTCCAAAATCAAGTTCACATTGTATCTGGCAAGTCACAGTTACCTTTTATAAACATAATACGTAGCTGAACGTTTCTATATATTTGAGGATTAAATATTCAGATCATTTTTAATGACAAACATGATTATAGTTTTAATTCTTCCCTAATTCTTACCTTAGATTGGAAAAATTTGCTAAGTGACAAAATCTTTTCAGGCAATGGAATTTACCATCTAGGTAATTATGAGTGTATACTACTTCTTCTTGCCTTACCACCTGGAACAGAATGAATATTATTTCATATAATTATTTGGATTGGATCTATTTGTTTATATTAGCATTCATTGGAATTACAAACTACTTTTATAATATTCTTGGACTGGAACATTAATTTTAAATTCGAGTGAATTCAGAAATGGGTATCTTAGGATATTTTGTTGTGATACATAAAAAGACTCTTAAGAAATCGCCACACTTTAGGCAACTTGGACATCAACACTGGAATTCAATTGCAACTTCCTAGATTTGGACTTGCGATAGAACGTCTAGGACTATTATGGATTTAATTCAAAATACAATAAGTTTCTTGTAAATCTTTACCTTTTATTTGAGGCATATAAAATATTTGTTGCCGTTTACAAGACTTGTTAGTTTTCTCTCTATTTTCTATTACTCTTTTGAAGACCACTGAGTTGTAGTGCACGATATAACGTTAATATGTGGAGTAAACTTTAGTGTGGATAGTAGAAATGATTAAGGATGGTTCTGGCTCATCGACCTCTCCCATCCTCTAAACAATTATACATTGCCTCCACGGAAAACACAAAACCCTATTCCAGAACGACATTTCCTAAATACAAGTGCTGGTTCTACCTCAAATATAATCAAAGACCTTTACCCCACCCACCAAAAATATAAATTACCATCTTGGAGAACCCTAGAAAAAAATATAAATTGCTATCTCAAAAACCAATCAACCACTATACAAAAATAACTTACGGTTTCTAGCTCAGATATAAACCCAGGTTCTGTAGCTATTGCTCACACACAATTTCCTACATTTTCGAGACTCTTCTTCATACCTACTCACTCTCATTGGTCTAATATACTGTCAGTAGTACGAAACTCGAGTAATAATCATCCATATCATATTTTACACCCCGTAGTAGGATCGTATCTAATCAACTAATTTTTCATAGGTGATACTTGCTGTTTTTCAACTATTTGTTTTAGTCGCGAGTCGATGATCATTTTTGTCACACGCTGTTGAAAGAGAAACACCTACACCAGATGTTATTTACAAAACAGATTCAATGATGCTCTGCTTCAAATTATGCCAGAGCCGGTCTTTATTGATGGTAAATATGATATTGGTTGAAGAATTTTGTTATTGTATTGCCAACATTTTTTCTCACATATTGTCTTTTAATTGTATCTGAAATATGATTAAAATCAGGTATGCCTTTTTCAGTACATACTATTTGATTACAATAGGGGTTTGATTAAGTAATCAATTGTGGTGTTTAAGCGACGAATTCCATACACACCAATAACACGCTGCGGTTAATATTTTTTATCACTTGCCTCCATTTTAAATTCTACTGCAGCATCTTTATTTAACAATATAGATACAACTCCAGAAAATGTATCGGCTGAATGACGCCATGGAAATTAAATATTGACAGTCCATACACACCAAGTGACCTCACCGGTATGCTGGATAGTGTTATTTTGCTCTGACCATGCCGCTTAACCTAATGCTACAGTGTGTACTGTATTATTGATCTGCTTGTGAGGAATTTTATTCAGATTTGATTTTTAAACGATATTAGGGATCTCACTAACAATGCCGTTTAGTTTTATGTTAATATCAGCTCCTTTTTACGTCAACAGTTGGTTCACATTAAAAATATTCGTTAGTGATTCTGTTCACGTTTCTGCGAAAGTCCATAAATACTTGAACATGATTATAAGAGTCGATTCTAAATGACGTCATTCCATCCTGATTGTAGCTCACGATGTTGTAACAGGAATTTCCTGATCATCATATTTGTTCTTTGCAGAATCATTATCTGCGGTTGGTTTTCCAAGGTCTATACTTTTATTTTGATTCAAGATGAAATTAGCCATGAACGAATCACAAGCTTCTTGCTATAATCATTAATTGACGTACCAATATCTTTTATCTTACCTTGATCAGTAAAAGTAACCATATTATTAACAACAGCGGTAGGAATTCGTACAAGTACATCTAACAACTGTATATTACTTGTTTGTAGTCGTCCTTGTTTGCCCTGAAAACCCACGACTTCATTTTGATCCACACTTGTGATATTTAATAAATTATTGATTTCGTTTCTGAGGTGATCAAGAGTTGCACATTGAGATAAGTTACCTTGCTGAGAAATAGCCGTTAAATCTATCAATAATCTTTAAAAGTTTGTAAAATAGCGCATTATACTTAACTGTTACACAATTTTTATAATGCATACAATTATAAAAAAATAATGGCGAAGATATTAAATTTTCATACCGAACGATTAATTAATCATATACATAATAAGAAACTTCCAGATTGTCATTATGTTATTGCTGGTCGCATCATATATATTCATATACATATGAATGATCATCTTAGATCAAGCGGTTTACTAACACCGGATGATCATCATGAAACTTTGAACGGCATCTTATCTAAAATTAATAATATAATGTCACAAGAACATAATTATTTGATTCGTAGCAGATAAAAGAAAACAACAGAAACATTTCTGTAAGAAACAGTCAGCCAATACAACTAGATCTTGAAAAACAGTATGAGATTGGATTAATTTCATGAACAACATGGAAATTTATGACTAACGTGACAACTGGTGTCAATGATTAAATTCCATCTGCTTTGTCAAGTCTGATTTTATGGGATTTGGGTAAAAATATCAAAATTGTACAAGGAACTTAAAATATCGCTGATCTAAATAAAATAATAAAAGTTGCTATGCAAAAAGAGAAGTTAAAAATGATTTTTTCGAGTTAATAGCGAATTATAACGAGTTAGGGGCTAGAATAACATTAAAACATATAATAGTAGTTTCTTTACATCACCAAGACGCTTCGCGGTCTTTAATCGGATTTAAACAATTAAGTACTTATTATGGTGCTGCTAAAGGTATTGTTTACAAAACTCCGGTAACCACGTACGACTATGAACTATCAGTAAATATAACTGACGTAAGCACAATATTTTGCAAGCTCTTTTGCTTATGGATCTTACCCAGTCAAGGCTAGCAAACGACAACAGATATATAGTCTTTAGCCAGGCGCTCCACCAGGATCGATTATGCAAATTAGTCGACGTTAAGTTTTTTATTATCTGCTTAATCTTGAAAATCAAATAACAAGTATAACAATGCAGTTAACAAATCTATTCTGTAGACAAATAGATCTTAACAACGAAATTATCATTTATCATTAACACTTACGCTCTGTAGCATAGCAAATTTTGTGAGCCCATATTTTATAGACAAAGATGAGACGAAAACATATTAATAGAAGAAAAATCTTAGGTGGATCTTTTTAAAACATATTTACTAAAATTATAGAAAATGCCCTATAAATTGCCGCAGTTAAAGCTTTTACGACGCTGGTAGCTTCTTAACCAAAACGAGCTAGAATATCTACAACAAAATAATTATTGTCACTGCGTGATAAAGAAATAGTACAAAAACTTGTAAAGAAAGCAAAGACAATAACTTCTTCTGCCTTTTAGTGTTTTGTAACGAATATAACACAAATGTGAGTTAAATGTATCTATAGCTGAAAAATAAGATACTGACAACACTGGGAAAGAACTTGAATAAATCGAGTGTCTGGATAAAAACTCAAACGAACAAAATACAACTGATGTTAGAACTTTAAATAAACTCCACAAGGACGTGTTTCTACTGCAGCATAAAGAAGTGTTAGAAGTGTGAAATATTAACTGCGATAGGTGGTAATATTGCAGATAGTGCAGAAATTGGAGCTCGTGTAAAACTGCACGATACCATTTGGCTTGTCAAGCCGTAGAAGATATTTCAAACCATTTTCCTGTAGCTAGTTCAAAACCTAACTATCTTTCGTTTAGCGATTATTATTATAGATCAGATGCTACAAATACGATGAGGCTTAAAGATACCACATTTGAAACAGCTGTTACGAGTGAGTTTCGTACTGGTGCAGGTAATCCTGCTGCAAATAACAATTTACTAATTGTCAATCTTGTTAATAATGCAGCTGGTAATATTGGAGACGCAATATGATTGGCAGTCACAGGAATAAGACGACGGCAAGACAACGAGCTAATTGCCAAACGAGAAGGTTTATCGTAAAAACTCACCAAATAACAATGATGCTTCTGTTAAATACAATCTTTAGATTTTGCCCTGAATACAACAAAGTTTTACGAGTATAAAACATACACTTATTTGAAATCGAGCTGATCAAAGCGATTTCATAATGCATGCCGACGGGGTAGCTAAAGGACATGCTGCTGTTACAAAATTAGCAAAGTGGATGCAGTGGGTTGTCTCCTCTGTAACTAAAACAATATGACTAGAATCATTATTGACCGCTTCCACGAGAAAGATATACTTCGAGCAAAACAATATTTATCAAACAGCATTTCCTAATGGTACAACCCTGTAGTTTAGGTGTGTGTATGTTAAGAAATTAATTCTGTATAAATTTGGTTTATTTTTCATTTTATTTCAATAAATGTAATTATTAAGATGATTATATTAATATCAGTCTAATATGTTGTTGAACAACATCGTTTTGACTTGGGTCGGAAATGTGACTCATGTGAGCACGTACTGTGTATGATGGCAAATTTATTACAAGTAAACATTCCGGAATATTTATGAAAACGATTGGCTAATACTTGTTCTGACTTTTCTAAAGTACAGATCTATTGTGAAATTGCATGCATCTTCCATGCGCATGTAATTCAAACAACATATTAGCTTCGTTTATATACCGAGGTATTTTGTTAAGACGTTCAGATTCACAGATAGATAGCCAGTCGCAGTCAAGAATCATACACAGTCGTAGAGTCGTAAAGTCAGTTGGAGTTTATTGTAACATCTTAGAGTTACACAACTTCTATTACCTTAAAAAATGTATTTTTGTGCTAGAAGAAATTGTCTGTTCGTACGTCTATGTAAAACAACATGTGTCTTGTTATAGAAGCTAATTTTGCTTCGTTTTTCTGAATAATTGTTTTTCGGGAGAACAATATTACTGATTTGGATAAAGACATTTTCCCGAAAATATTCAAAATCGGAATGAAACAACACAAACTGTGCTTTATTGTGTAAATTCTGGAATTTTCTGTTAGCCTTCGTCTAACGTGTTCATCCGCCATTTTGGACCGGAAATGAACTTTAGACTGTGTTTATAACTTTTTAAAGGACTTATGTTTATATTTTGAACAAGCAATTTGGATTATTTCTGTAAAACGTAAGTTTGTCTAACTTGTTTACGTTTATTCATTTTTTTTAAGGAAAATAAATTATTTTTGTTAACATTTACAAAGCTTGTTGTCTTCAATCTTTCTTTTCTTTGAACGAGCCGATACGTAAAACTACCGTGTCTAATTACACATTGCATGTTAAAACAACAGGTAGTGAACAAATACCTGGACACTGGTTTGCTGTATTTCAACCACAGGCGCATCGTAATGATTAAGAAATGAACATCTCCGTATTTGATAACCCTGATGTCGGGTGAATATTTATTAAATTCAAAATAATATTCCGAACGTGTAATCCAATACAATTTTGCTATAGAAGCCACCAGAAGCATATCTTAGCTGTATATGTATCGTATGGGATCAATGCAAAAATGTATGGAATAGGACAGAATATCTAAAATATAAGTACATGAGTTTCGATTGCTATAGCCTTTGTATTGTTTTGGAATATCAAAGCATTTCGAACGACTAATTGGATCAACTGCTGATATAGAGGTCACCTGGACATTTGGCTCACTGCCAGCCGAACGGTATAAAGTATATGTGCAAGTTGTCAGTGATAGATACTTGACAATAGACGCGAACACATGAAGAACGACTGAATAAGTTTAGTCTAACAACCCTGACAAAATAATGAAAACCAAGAACACAAATAGAGAAATCTCCCTAATATCCGATCAAATTAAAAAAAAAATAACAGATGTTGATAAACGCTGTTCTGTTTCTGTGATGACATCTAAGGCGACAAAGTAACTAGAGACTTAAAAAAAAACAGCGGTTAAATTAATGCTAACACAACAACAAACTTGGTAAAGGAAAATCGCTTGTTCTTAAACAATCTGTTTCATAAGTAACAGCAATGAGAAAACAAGGTAGATGTTTCGGACCAGTACATTTTGTGATAGCTAGTTTAGTTTTAGTTTTATCCTCAAATAAAAGAAAAACAAGAAAATGCAATGGAACAAAAGAAGGCAGATTTAATCCAACAGTTTCATTACTAGCAAGATTAGATGGAAGTTCCCTTCCAGACCTACTAGAAATCGAACGTGGAATGAATCTACTAGGTACCAGACGTTTTTGAACAATTCAATTCTGTTTGTTTGTTTGTTTGCGCTTAACGCCATTTTTCAGCACATGATAGGCTATTCATGGCGGCCAGTATTAATGGTGGAGGAAGAAACCGGGAAATCACCGGAAAGAACCACTTGACCCACGAGAAGCTGCTGGCAAGCTTTCTCACATATCCACATTCACCGAATCCTAGACTCGAACCCACGCAGACAGAGGTGAGATGGCAGTAATCCTTAATGGACAGCGCTTTAGACTCCTAGGCCACTCGGGGCCCCTTGAACAATTCTGATATAATTGAACATTGAATAACGTTGACCGATTTCGCAAAGTATTTTCTAAAGGTGATCTTGATGAGCTACCAACAAGTGGTTCGTGTATTGCAAATATAGAAAACCTAAAAGATGGCTTAAGAAATCACTGGATTGCTGTATATAATAATGTTTATTTTCATTCGTTTGGACTTATTATAAAAAAAATAAATTTAAAAAATTTGATAAAATAAATTATTCGTCAAATCAAATACAACGGATTGTCACGTCAGCTTGTGGTTATTATTGTATGTGTGTCAGAAAGACGTTTCAATACTTGAGAGTGAGATTCCGATTTTATTATTTTTATTTTGCAATACGATAAGCAACTATGAGATTAAGGTTCATTTTCGTAAACTTGCTAAAGCTTTCTGAATCTCAGAGTTTAAATTTTATTTGGACATACAAGTATATAATGTCAACGTAATGTCTCAAGTGTAGAACTAAACAGAAAATAAAGATGAGACGGCACAGAAAAATAAAAGAATAATGCTAAAAGTATTTTTGTTGTTTGTGGTAAAAAGAAAAGCATATTTATGTAAAAAAGTAGGATTTTGTGTGGATAAAACTTCTGATTCATGATATATTGCCTTTTTATGAAGGAAAATAAAACAAAATAAAATGTAATTGTGATTGTGATAAATATTTTTGTATCGAAAAAATTAAAATTGTCACATAATGTAAATCATTCACTTTCAGTGAGTTGATAGGAATTGAAATATACATTGACATATTTATTGGCAAATTACCAAACCAAAAAGACAGGTGTGTACTGCCGGACCATAAACAACTTGCCAGAACAATCAAGTTGATGCAATAGTAATGCGCCATTATAAGTTATCGTGATTTCGAACGTCCTGATAACGGTAGTGTAGAAAATTCAAAATCAGACTAAGATGAATCAATTTATGATGAATTATGTGATGTGATGCCGATAAATATGCGAGGACGTTTTGATAGAATCTAGTGCAGGGCTAGATTGGAGGAAATGCGAAGGATTTGGGAAAGAATTGTTTAGATATCTTACTGCTGAACTAAACAAACTTAAAATAAGTTTACTCAAAGTTAAGGTTGTCGCAAATACCTTTGATGATATCAGGGCGATATATTTTGTTGATGTGTCAAATCTTGATATGTTTAATGATAATAAGAAATATTTGTTTAACTTTAGAGATATTTGTAGCAAATATGCTTTATTGTACCTGTATCAGATAAAATAGGAAAGGTGATAACTTATGCGTTAAAACAAATAATAAAAAGTACTGAACGAAAACTTAACAGATTCTGGACCGAACAAGGAGGTGAGATTTTCAATACAAATTGGAGCTCTTTTTAGAACAAAATAATATTTAACAATATGCTACTGGGAACGAAGGAAACGTGTCGTAGATGAAAGATTTAATCGTACGCTAAACGAGCTGATACATATATTCTTGAAATCTACAATTCCACTACATAATTTGACAATTTCCAAAACATTGCTCAAGAATATAGTAGACATCGAACCTTCAAAGCGGGTGATAAAGATAGAATGTCTCTGACAATAAAATATTTGAAAAAAGAATTACTCTAAACTGGATCGACCAATTTTTTGTAGTTGACAAAGTACCATTAACAATAACTGTAACGTATGCGCTAAACGATTTATTAGGTGAGCCGATTATAGTTAGTATTTACGAGCAAGAAATACAAAAACTGATCAAGATATCTTCGTTATCGAACAGGTTATTAGGAAAAATTTCGTTAAGTTGCACGGTTAGAACGATAACGTTAATAGTTAACAAATTATGAAATAATATTTCTGTAGATTTCCTCGAACTTACGTTTAATAGATTTACATTTTATTGGCTTACATAGCGATATAAGTTATTGTCTGAGATTATCGCCTGGAAATTTTAACGTTTAAAATGGGTTTGATAAGCTGCCAAAATATTTTTCGGTAACAGTAAATTTAAATTTATTATATGTAGTAATATGATGCTAAAGTTGTTTGTCTGTTGTAATTGTTATTATGTTAGTGACATCGACTATCTCGTCTTCATCGTTAAATTCGTTGTTGTACAAAAAAATCATCTTTACTGTACCTATCAAATTTGACAATATCAGTAGTTATTATAATATTGTCTGCGACTTTGCTGTTGACAACTTTGTCATTAGTGATTGTACCACTTGCCATTCTATCTTCTGCGTAGATAACAGCAAGTGTTTTTGTCGAGTTCATATTATAATTTATTTTATCTATCTTTTATAAGATGAGGTAAAATATCATACAAAGGTTAATATATTAAATATATTAAATTATAACGAACTAGCCGAAGTAGCGAGAAAATGTATGTTGGATTATAGTGCATTTAACTAAAACCTAGCTATCAAGCATATTTGATCCTTGTAAGTAAAGATAATTTAAGCATTATGTTCGCTTGAAAAATCGGATCTTATGATTATATAGGCAGCAGATTTAACTGCCCAAGAATTAATCTTATAATATTGAATACGAGATGAGATGGAAGTAACTCTGATATAATCATCTGTTTCAGGATCAAATAAAACAATGGGTTGTAACGGACATCTAAAATTAGCACCACCACCGGCTTGTCCTTTTCTCACATTGAATTGCTGGGTAACTGGTTCTAAATTTCCCAGTGGATTGTCAGTCTTCATGTTATTGATGTGATTAATCATAAGACCAATAATAATATGTCTGTTAAACGTTTCATAAACAAATCGATAGCTAAGATAACTAACTTGATCGGTTTGTGTTATTCTGATAGTTGCCATGAGATACCCCAAATTATTAATAAATCAAACAACCTTTTGCGTTTTTCTTCTTCGAATAAATCCCTTATCATATACATCGCAAAGATTAAATATTAGGTCTCGTTGATACTCATCATGTAAAGATAAGTTTTAAATACTTAAAAAAGTTCAAAGATGAAATTAGCTCAAGCATCATGAAATAATGTAAACTGTGTGCCGTTTTGCTAGACAATAATAAAATAACAAAAAAGCAAAGGTCTGCCCCGCGATTTTGTTCAAAGCATTATTCAATTTAATGATTACAATTACGCACTTTACGGCCGCAGGAGTTTTATAACTGCAATAGCTATTTCGAATGAATCATGGTAAACTCTAAACAGATATTATCAAACATGGAGTGAGTCATTTTGATGACAAAAATTAATGAGAAAATTGAGTAGATACATTTCATGATTGATCTTTTTTTAGATAACACATTCGACGACAAGAGTATGTAATTTGAGGCGGACAATAAAATTAATGTTTGAAAATTTGACAGTGACACTTAGCTACAAAAGAAAGATCAAATATCTTATGATAGACGCTAAACAGTTGACAGTAGAGATTAATAATGAAATACTAGGAATATGTTTTACCGCAGTTCGACAGAAACAAAAATTTCGTTTATCTGATATGATGACAGCGAGTATTTCAATTACCTTGAACAATTGAACCAGAAGTTATCAGCGGAATTTAAAAATTTTCAAAATCCAACCAGTCAAGAAATATATATTACACTACAATCGATCTTGATCGGCCAAAAGTAATTTTTGGACAAAAATATCATATTAAGAACCGCAAAAAAAGATTTGTTTGAATGTTGTCGTTGTGTGAGTTTAGTGTCTATTATCGCGATGATGAAATATTACGAGGTATGAACAATAAAAGTAATGTCTAAAAATATGACAGTGACAAATAGCTACCTGGCTAAAAATGTAAGCTTTTGGGATATGGGTTGGTAGGTCTCGGAGATGGTCATTTATATTTTAAGAGGGTGGGGTAAAGGTCTTGGATTATATTTGATGTAGAACCAGGACCTTCATTTATGGAAAGTCGTTTTGGGACATGGTTTTGTAGGTGTCCAATGTGGCAATTTATATTTGTGTGGAGGGTGGGTGAGGTCGTTGAGGCAGAAGGAGGCTTAACCCTTACTACTGTGATTCATGGAAAACTTTATTAATTGGAGGAGTACATTACGGTGTTGATAAGTAAATTTACATGATTAAATTGTTACGATTAAATGATCATATGCTAAGAAACAGACAGAATCTAAGCCTTCAAGTTCTGCAAAAGTTAATAAACAATTAAACTATCAATGTCATAAAAATGATAATTGGAGCGGAACTTCAGTTTTAAGAACTGGATCCAAATTAATCTTGAAAGTTCTATTAAAGTTTAAAAAACTAAATATTTCGTAAAAATTACAGATCAAGGTATAAATACGCCTGCAAACTTGATGTTTATAACAAGAACACGACTGCCTAGTCCAATCTTCTTATAGACAAGAGAAACGGCTACAACGTGCATACTGTCACTACACGTACTTCGTCGCGTCAAGTCCTCCATTTCCAACATCGCAAAAACATTCACATAAATGTACTCATCCACTGGGAATAAACTTAGTAAACATATTTCCTTATAATTTTATTATTAATAACTTTCAACACGTATCTAAGCATTTAGTATAGATCCCACGCATTTTGTCAGTTCTTATTATATAAAAAATAGACTCAATACAAGTACACCATATCCTCCTATAGATAATTAATGCAATTTACAAAACTGATAGATATATGTACAATGTGAAGTTTTTTTTATAGAATAATATATGCCAAAAATGACGGAGTTAATATCTGGAGTGCATTATAGCGTTAATATAAAGAATATGATATTAATATATGGAGTACATTATAGTGTCATTATTTGGGGTACATAATAATATTAATATGAGGAATACATTACAATGTTAATAGTTCTTTTACATTATTATCGTTACTATGAGGAGTACATTAAAATGTTAATTTGTGGATTAGGTTATTAAGATAGAGATATGTTATTATTACTATATATACTATATATAATAGAGAACAACAAAATTGATTAAAACATTTCATGATGTGCACAAAGTTTTGAAATCATTTTTATATAATTTCAATATTAATTCCTTTTTATGGAGATAAAGTTACTTAACACTGAAGAAAACTTTGTTCCATTCTTTACAAGACATGTACTGTGTTGGTCCAAGTCACCCTATAATGTTCAAAGCACATTGATAGTTTTCTGAAAATATAATATTTGATAAATGGAGTATTAGTTCAACGTGTTTAGAGAGATCATAACGTTTTTAGAGAGATCATAATGTGTTTAGAGAGATCCTAATATGAAAGGCTAAACATTTTGTTTGTTACGTCAAGGTGATTAAACCTAAGTAACAAGATTATGTAAAACCCAAACAAGCATTAAAGTTTTCCAAACGTACACTTAATTAAATAAAGTTACAATCAAACAAAGTAAAAGAATTGAAAATAACTTACAATGTATGAATAGTATAACGTGATCTTAAGATTCATAATTAATAATCAATTTCTCACTAATCTGGAAACTGTTCCAAGGTATCCAAAGTGAATATGAGCTATCGAGATAACACCGATGAATTTAAAATAATTGTTAATCCAAATGATTTTATTTCACTGTAATCTCGTGAATGAAGAATTCACTGAAGTCCTCGAAATTTGCATACAATCCATCCTGGTAAAATATAAAAAAAAATCTATCTGCACTCATTGATTATATTAAAGAGAATCCATTCGGCTATATCAGAAAAACATTTAATTATAAATCACTATATTTTCCCTCTCGACTACTAAATGATACTAAACTAATTGGTACATATGCCCATTATTTGGTGTTTATTTTAGTTTCGAATACTAAAATTCTCCGATTCACGATACTTTAAAGAATAATATCGCATTATTCTCTTTCATTATAGTGTGGTCTTCCAAAAAAGAAACAATCAATTCTGATTATCAAATCTCATTGAGAAAATCAAATGCTAGATATAAATCTGCGAGACGCAAATTGCACTATGAATCACAAACTACGTTTACTTGAGACTCGTGCTTCCGTCAGTATCATTCTTGACATAATTGTTGATTTTACTATAGCGGTCGTCATTGTCATGAACTAAAATCTTACAAAGAAAAGTATAGTACAAATTAACCACTCAATCAAAGGATTTCCAATAGAACTTCACTGTCTCATTTATATTAAAATTCCATAGATGGTAATATTTAATGAAACACACGGCATACACACACACACACATATATATATATAAATATATATATATATATATATATATATATATATATATATATATATATATATATATATATATATATATATATATATATATATATATATATATATATATATATATGCAATAAACTGACGACGAAAAGTACGAAACTAGTAACTAACTAGCCTAAGCGCTTTCGACTCTTAATGAGTCTTTTTCAAAGGCAAGTACAAAACATATATACGATAAACAAATAAACTTAAAAACGTTGTGTTTGTAAACCTCTACATGGCTGTCTTCACATGTGCTAAAACTATAAATAAAACCAGCTTGTATAGACTAAATGCGGAAACTGAAAACGTTGTATAATTCCCTAAAAGTCTACAAGCCAAAGCGACATCTATTTTTACTTTTTGTACATATGTAACGCAGATTATATCCCGGATATTTGATTCTATACCGGTTATACTTATAGTAAAAATTGAAGGATAATAAGATTTATAAAATGTTAAACTTTACTAGTGCATAGTGTACAGAAGCCCGGTCGCAGAACACTTCTCCTCCCCTGGCCACACTTTCAGTGATATAATACTTATCGCTATTGCTAACAACCACAGCTGGAGTTCCGAAACCAGGAAGGAAAAGGAATCATACTGGATACGCCGCCTTAGAACATTGAAACCAAGCGGTCTAAACCAAGAAGACTAGAAAATGAAAACTATGCACTAGTAAAATTTAACATTTTCTAAATATTCTTATTATCCTTCAATTTTTACTATAAGAATAACCGGAATAACACGATTATTATCTAGTTGACTTTAACATTTGTTGCCATTGGTA
>JAEAOA010000441.1:680000-800000 GCA_016746295.1 Potamilus streckersoni
CCCACACTCCTCACAGCAGATAACGATCCTCAAAACGTAGGCTTTTACGACCGTCGAAATAAAATCCTGCAGGACGCAGTTTAAAACTGATGGATCGTTTGAATTTGGACATGTGGATGCAAGAAAAGTTGTTGCTGAACGGAGTGGATATTCGCTTGAGACTGAATTGGAGCACTACCAATTTCCTTTTGATGGCATGTGCCAATAAGTAAAAACCATCATCCAAGAAGCCTGACAAAACGCAAATGCATGAAAGTGTTACCTAATATGGGAAACGTGATCAGCCAAACTTTGCAACTAGACCATCCTTAATCCAATTACTAAGACACTCAGCGCTTGGTAATATTAGTATTATATCTTTTGGCCGCTTTACAACCTGGAAACATTGGTGTATATGTATTCATCAAACGTATTAGTTTTCAATTAGAGATTTCAATCTTCTGATCTATTTTCTCCTATTTAAATTTTGGCGCAATTTGTCCGAAAATGTCATGAGCAGATAGGTCTCAAGCGAAGATGTATTCAAATATACATAAGGTTAGTAAAACAAATGACATCCTAACTTTGGCAAACAAATATAATAATTCCACAAGCAATTCTCCTGCAAATGTACATGCAGCACACCACTTCAATGAAAGCAATGACGATAGTATCAAAGTCCTCTTGAAAGTCACATTTAGCAGCGCACTCACCTTCTATACCCAAATACTCATTGCTAAAATTATCACCTGACTCTTTAGTGCAGAATTGAAAGCATGTTTCAAGGACATGCCGGTCCAGAAATTGGCGCGGCTCGTATTTTTTCTTCTTCACAGAAACTGACAACTAGGTTTCATCTATGCTGATAAATATAAGTTTGATCATGGGTACTCGGAAATATTAAGTTATTAAATTTTAATTATCATGCTATTTGCATAGGTTTACTATATGAACTGAATAATACCGTGATTCTTATGGACAGTTACATCAATATAGAGACTCCACATATGCAGGTGTAATTAACATTAATATAATTGCAATCATATGTTTCATTTGTTGAATATAAACAAAATCAATACCTTTTGAAAACCAGAGTGACTTTCAGTGTGATATTAAACACATATTCAGATATCAACTGTTGCCAAAATGTGGAGAGGGGAGATAGGGTGTATATTTGACTGTTAGGTGGAGTCTTTTTTCACTTTGGTTCATATCTAATAATTTATGTACATATAAATGGTCACTTTGACCTTTAACCCCTTAATTACCTAATAGGACAAAGTTGTTAATATATTTCAGTACTAAATTTAAAATAAATAAAGGGTGATATTAAAAAAAATGACTTTTATAAGACAATTTCATTTTAATATATTTTTCAGATTTTCTTAAATAATTTATATATATATATATATATATATATATATATATATATATATATATATATATATATATATATATATATATATATATATATATATATATATATATATATGTTGCCTGAAATTCACCATTGCTCTTTAGGTGAGCATGAATTTAATATTCACTAATGTAATCTTTGACAAGCAGAACTATGCACATTGCTTACTTACTTATGCTGTCAAGAAAATCAAGGGTGAATATAGGACGCACGGTACTAATGGTCTGAGAAAATGGATGAACATTAAATACAGTATAGAGGGGTTTGGTTGGCCAGGATTGGTTAATAATGTAAGTTATGTTTTAGGTACAAGATTGTTTTAGAGTTTTAAAGATTTTCCTAGTTGTAAGTGAAAAAGAATACAGACATTGTTTTATTGATGGAATTTTAGTCCTTGAGCATTACTCTTTAGAGCGAAATGAAAGCACAATTTTCGACACCTGCAGGTCCAGAAAATTCTGCGGCTCATACCCTTTCATTTACAGAGAAGCTGCGATCAAGGTTTCATATATACTGATAAATATTAGTTTGATCACGGGCACTCAGAAATGTTAAATTATTGAATTTTGTAATATGCTATTTGCATTGGTTCACGAAGGGAACTGGATTGTACCGTGTTTCCTTCAAAATCAGTTTCATTTCTAGACAAGGAAAGCTTCTGGAACAAGATGGAACTCTGACGCCTCCTCATTTACAAAACATTCCAGGAATAACAAAAAACCGGAGGGTACCATCAAACATCACAACCTAAACAGCCATGATAAATGTAAGCAGCCTAAATATTTTAAACCAATTCTCTAATAGGTAAAACCCATATAAATTGTTTTTGACAATTGCATCCATTGATTGGGGCTGTTCCAGAACTTGTTGCTTTTCTCTTGTCGGTTATTAGGATAGCAACTTCAGCGGAAGAGGGAAAACATTTCCAAACCCAGCTGACAATCCAATTGTACCATGTTCACATTTTCACTCAACCGAATCACTTATCCCTTATTCAACGCCTTATCCACCCTCTCCATCATATTCAATCGAATCCCAAATCCCATACCAACCCCAATACATATCCCCATTACCCTCTTCACCCACATCCACAACCATACACGACAAACCCTACAAGTAAATACTGTGGTAGACTATACAAGTCTATCCACTACCAAAACTAACCATGGCAAGGGGCAAAGATAAAAAGGTTTTCCTTACTGCAAAAACCACTAAATGAAACCTCTAAATAACCAAATAAAAATTCGAAAGCAAATAGCAAGGAAAAAGAAAAAAAGCAAAACCAAGGCAAATACAACAATAAAGATAATACACCTTAGTTAAACTCCATAGGCAATTACAACCAAGGATCTATCTGAAACAGAAGATACATTAATTAGCTTTATCTCTACTTAGAATGAAAATACCTAATGAACAAAAAGGATATCAAGGAAAAGGGAAGACATCTGCCAACAGAATATTGAAAGTCAAAAACATCTAGATAGAAGATAGCAAGAAGCCAAACCGAAAGATGCATGTCCCTAAAGGAACGACCAACATCCAAATCTCAAGAAACAAAACCAATTGTAGAAACGAGAACGATGGACCCCACCCATGACTTGGGAACAATCCGAGAACAAGAGAAATGGCCACTGTAAAGACCATATATCCGTGATCAACCGTGGTAATTCCAAATCAGTCAACCAGAAGTATTATGTCGGCCTTGACTAACATTCACCCAGCTGCATATGAAATCATAAGGCCTGAAACGCATATATAGAGATCGAACACATCAGAGAAATCAGAATAAACATAACAAGGCACAACGCATTGAAACCGAAATCATGTATCCCGAATAAAAACAGCAAGAAATAAAAAGATTAAGGAAAAAACAATCAAACATAATGTTGCTGATAACCAACGGAGCTGATATCTCAAGTGCATATAGACTGCGGATCAACCGTGGTGGTATATGCTTGGCTGGTTTGCTAGAGTTTATCTACTACTGATTTTCTCAGATGGGCTATTCATGCCCGGTTGAGGAGTAAACCAACAAGCCAAGCTTTTGCAGTAATTGCAAAACACGGGGATAACATGCCAAGAAATGTATATTTAGGCAAAGACGCGACACTTGTAGTGGGAGCCATAGTAATAAATGCACATACAGAAAATGTGCAAATTGTCATGAACATCACCATCCCATCTCGAACGACTGCCCATGTAACAAGAAAGAAAAAGAAAAGAAACAATTCGCCTTTTGACGGAACAAAACTTAACTTATTCAAGAGCTAAAACACTAAACCCGTTTCAAAATACTCAGCAGATAGAGGAAACAGTACCTCCATCCATATAACCCAATACACAAACCAGTTAACAAGAGGGTCACCCCAATCCCTCAAAGCGGATGCACAAACTTACTGATCATCCATCGCTGACAAAAATTGAACCCTCCCAAAAAACACATAGCAAAACAAAAAGCAGTGCAACTAACAAAGGTACAGGTAATGCAGATAACAATGATGCCACAAACAAACAATTAACTAACTTAAAAGTCTTCACACATACCACTATCATTCATTAGTTAAGGAACTAACTGGCGGGTATTACAGCCCTCACCCAAACTACGCACATACCATGCATCCCATTTTTGAAACTACTCCTGGATTCGTTGGAAAAGATCATGTTTCCACCCAATAAATATCTTTACAAAATCATTTAATTAACTTATGAATATTTAGATTGGCGAAGCTATGAAAAACAGTCTAGTAATTTGGCCATGGAATAGTCGGTGACTTAATATGAACGAACCTGAATTACTGATCAAACTTAATAATACCAATCACAAATCAGATATCCCTGGTATTCAAGAAACCCTATTATATCAGACCCCCAAATATCTACCGAAAATCCACGGCTATTCAACCAGTAAATTAGATTTTAGAGATAAAGAAAACTAATCGTGGTGGTGGTGGTCTGTCTGTCTTTGTTTGTGATTCACTCCCAAATACAATCTTCGGACAAGCAAACTTTCAGAATGACTCAGGATGTCGTATGGCCCTTGAGTACCAGTCGGTACGCATCCATATTGGCCTTGAGTTTCAGTCAGTATTCATCTATATTGGCCTTGAGTATCAGTCGGTACTCACCCATATTGGCCATCTTTCAATTAAACATTATAATATTTATGACCACAGAAAAGCATATACTATTTTCCTTCTAAATTATGATTGGATATCCAGTTCTGCAAATGAGTATATAATTTGTGGCGACTTCAATGGATATATCAAAAACGATGGGGAGGAAATCACCTAAATGAGCGAGGCTCAGTGATGGAGGAATGGTCATATAATAATAATCTAGTAATAATAAAAGCGGAAGAAAAAGTACGAACATCCAAGAGGGTGATTCTTTATCTGCACTAGATCTGTCGATCTGCACTCCCAATTTACCCATCATGAAACTTGGAAGTGAATAGAGCAACCACATTAGGAAGCGATTAATTTCCAATACACGTTTCCATCCATTTTACCAAACCAATTGTCACCTTCTCCAAGTTTCGTCAATTGGGTCTGCACAAAGCCTACTGGCACACATTTAACTCCTCACTCTCAGGTAAAACCAGAGAACAATTACAAAACCTAACGGAATACGACCAAGTGTGCTTGCTCTGGCGAGATGGTTTTACTGCTAAACTGTAGGGGACGTCTTCAATCTGCGTCGATTCCTAAGACTCCGCCTTAGCTGCCACATTTGGTCCGTATATATACCCAGGCGGAATCACGTGACCCAAAACTAAGACCATAGACGGCACTACATATCCCGCTAAGCATTCAAAATTATAATATAATCATTAAAGAAACAAAATATTATACAACAAAACGAAAATTTGAAGTTCATGGCGTTTCATCGTTACACTACACTTTCGCGATTACGTTAACACTAGCTCATGTGCCACAAATTTCTTGTCAAGGTTGTTTAATTCTAATGTTTAGTGATAGGTTAACATTAAATGATTTTGAAAAAAACATTTAGTGGTTATAGTTCAAATATTTATTAATGGCAAGTTTTTGAGTTGATACTTGTATTAAAAATTTTAAATGTTTAGAAGCAGTTTAATGCAAGCACTTAGAAATATTGTAAATATTCAGTGTACATAAATATTCAAGCAATATTATTCAGTGAGCATGTATATGTCGTCAATGCACGTGGTACACATGCACTGTCGATTCCTCGTAGTTGTTCGATAGTCAAGTATTGAAATAATACGTAAATAGAATTATACTAAAACACACTCGTAACGCTTTACAGGGCTGTAATTAGGTAAAACCTGGACTATGGATGACATATCTACGCATCAGCCAAATCATCCTTACTTAAATGACTAGACATAATCCAATCCAAGGGGTTGGTTTTGTGTTAAGGTTACCACAACAACTAGTCAAGAGAAGAATTGCAAACCTTTACGGGTGAAACAGAACTCACACTGAGAAGAACTGATTTAAAAATAGACAGCCAGAATCTCGGCACATGATCCAACCCATCCTACGAGAGACATCATCAACAGATGCAATAAGTTCAGTAAGAGGCTCGTTCCTTGCCCACCCTCAGGAAAAGAGATCCACATATTACGCGAAGAACTAAATATTAATAGACTTAAAGAGAAGACCATCCGCTATTACCATGGACATGAAAAAATTAATTATAAATTTCTTAGCAAAGCATTTGGCGACCAACCGATAGAGATAAAATCCAAAATCTTAACACTAATTGAAAACTCCTATAAAGAATTTGTCAAGTTCTACACATATGGATCGAAATCAACAAATCGATACAAAATTGCTACAGCCGTACATATCCAGGAAATAGATAAAGTACTAGAAAAAAAAGAGTCCCGGTTATTTGCTCTATATACATAGCAGAGCTTTTACGCCATATTTGAAGCAATAAAATTGTCAACAATCAAAAGGTCCATAAAGGCCTATATTTAGCGAATCACTAATAGATTTTAAATCTGAGGAAACCGAAAACTCAACAAGTGTGAGAAAAACTTTTAAAATAAACAAAACTACTTCTTAAAATATAATGAAACCAGATCAAGTTGTGGAATTCATGTGACAGCTATCCCGTATTAACATACCAGGGACTACCAAAGGCAACTTTGCGGCAAAATCAAACCTTTTCGACCCAATTTCAATATTGACTACAGCATTCCAGATATATACAGCATGATATAAGAGGCAATAAAAATGGCAACTGAATAGGATTCATGCCCCAATGGTCGTACGCTATACACAATACCAAACACAATATGTCACAAAACCAGAACCCCGACAATAAAGAATAAACACTACCAACGAGTCATAAATAGAATTAAAACTAGCCTATCTTTACAAGTAGACAGGATGGGGAAATAAATCAAACTTAATAAAGAGAGTGGAACCAATTCTCTCTTCTGCCACAACACTGAGGATCAGCGGCACGTGTTCAACATCTGATCTAGATAAAAAAAAACAAAGTGAAAAACTAGTCTGTATTCTTAAGATCATTGCTTCTCCATCCTCCATTCCTGCATTACTACTCGACCTAAATATGATTAACGAATCTATCATAATATTCCTCAAAACGATAGATAAATCGTGAAAATGTAATAGTATCCAAATATATCCCAAATTCATACTTTACCTACTTACCATACGTATCAAAATGAATGATATAATTGGTAGTTTTGCAGGCGTTATCTCTTTGGCACTGCCGATCCCCTTAGCATGTGTATATATATATATATATATATATATATATATATATATATATATATATATATATATATATATATATATATATATTATAATTTATTCACACTTATTACCTTCTCCACAACCCTTCTGCTTCAATAATATTGCAAGTTGGAAACAAATCCCTTACCCAATTTGAATCATATAATTAGTGTCTCTATCATACGGACTGCTATGAATTGAATTAAACGCCTTTCATGTAGATGTGCCAAGTGGGGATTAATGCGGAGGTGGCATATAATTCATCACCCAAAGAGAGTTGATACCTGTGAGGGTCAATTCCAAACAAGATCCCGAACGTGTCATCGAATGTAATTTTGCCGTAGACGCCACCAGAAACATATCTCGGCCGTACATGTCTCTCATGGAAGCAATGCAAAAATATCAGGACGCTGACAGCGGACCTCAAATATCAATCGAAGAGTTTCGATCGCTCTATCCCATCTTTTACTTTGACGTATCAAACTATTTGGAACGTGTTATTGGATCAACTGCAGATATCGAGGTCCCGTGGACACTGAGCGCTCTGCCAGCTGATGGGTATAATGTATACGCGCTATTGGTTAGTGATATATTTTTGACCATCGATTCGACCAAAGCAAGAATGAAAGTACAAGTTTAATCTAACAACTTGGATATAACATCATGAATACCAATTACACAACTCGAGAAATATACCTAACATCAGGTCAAGTTGAAAAACTATCATCAGCTGTTGCTAAACGCAGCTCTGTTTCTTTGATGATTTCTCCCGCGACTTCGAATAAATCTGCAGTAAAAGTCACGCTAACGCAACAACAAATCAATAAATGCGATCTCAACAAACCTATTGTACTGAAACTATCTGTTTCTCAGGTAACCACAATGTCTAAAGAAGGTGGATGTTTTGGACCAGCACTTTCCGTGATAGCTAGCAAAGGTTTACCAGTACTTGGTACACTTTGATTTGCGGCTGCGTCAGGTGCAGTCTCTGGCGCAACGACGAAAGCATTCGAAGGTCGTGGAATCAAACAAATCTATCGTTAATTTTATGTAACAGTATAAAATAAAATGCCGCAACGAAAAACAAAATCATCGAAGAAAAAAGAAAACCACAAAACGCAAACAAACAAAACAAGGATGAATTATTCCTTTCACTCCGCTGCTAGCAGGATTAGCGGGAAGCCTTCTTCAAAACATACTATGGCAATTCGGACAAATCATCATAAGCTCGAAACAGGAGTTATTATTAAGCGCGGATTGAGTAATTTTGATGACAAACGTTTTTGCAAAAATGCGGTAGACACACTTGCACTTGGGTATTGTCATGATGATAGATCTATACTCGACTTTATCTTTTCCGACTGAAATTTTATCTAAACTAAAGAAATAATGTTTGAGAATTTGAAAGTGACAAATAGATGCAGTAGCAATATTAAATATATGATGTTGGACGGCAAACAATTGACAGATGAAATTAATAATGAAACATCAGGGATATGTTTTAGTTGAACTCGTGACAGGCTAAAACTTTCGCTCATTACATCTGATAGCGAGTATTTTAAATATCTCGAACAATTAAATCAAAGGTTGCTAGCGGAATTTAAAAACTTTCACAGACCGATTAGCCAACAAAAATATACTAAACATACAATTGATCTCTATCGGTCAAAAATATATTTTATCGATAACAAATATCCTCTAAGCAAACCACAAATAAAAGATTTGTTTGAATCTCGTTGCTGTGTGCGCGGTAAGGTAGTTTAGTCTCTATCATCGCGATAATGAAATATTTTTAATGTCAACAGTTGAAACATTAATAGTTTGTAATGAGATATAAAATAATACCACTTACCTTTTTCGCCTGGTTTAATACGTCCTTCTTCCTTGAAAGTGCAGCACGTGATTGAGTTTAACATATCTCCGCATGAGAAAGGCAGTTGCCTAAATTTACTGAATTATATTTGCGCTAGAACCCTTGTTTTGGTTTTGTGTAAACCGTTTGGGGTAGGATTTGTGGGGAATAATTTGTAATTGTTAGGAGGGTAGAAGAGGAGTCTTGAGCTAGAACTCTTGTTTTTCCATACTACTTGCTTGTCAATAAACACAAAAATTAGTGCTTGTGTGTGCGTGTGTATGTTTATGCGCGTACGTTTGTGTGTTGGTGCTGCTTTTTGGGTGGCATTTTTGCATGCGTACAACAGATATTAGTGTGTTAACTTGCAGAAGATTTATATTAGGATAGCAATACTACTTTTGGATTGTTTCGTAGGCGATAAGGAGTAGTTGGTGAGATGGGATTTTTCCGTCACGTCCGTACTTGAAATGTGTAAAGTGTAACGTTCATCGTTCGCGCCTTTCAAGTGTGAATAACAAAGCTGGCCGGCAATATATTGGATAAACTGAACAAGTTACGGGAGGTCTTAGACGATTTGTGTGTGGTATAGGAAATGTTAGTGAAAGAAGAAGAAGAAGAAGAAGAAGAAGAAGAAGAAGAAGAAGAAGAAGAAGAAGAAGAAGAAGAAGAAGAAGAAGAAGAAGAAGAAGAAGAAGAAGAAGAAGAAGAAACGGTCCTTTTTTTGCTTCGACAAGATACATATTCTTTCTTGCCTAAAACCTTTTTAGTCGATATTTTTGTGATAGATCTATGTACATCAATCTCCGTATTTAAATGTCTCTGTCTATGTCTATAACACTCTCTTTAACTACGTCTTTATGTCTATGTCTCTATTGTGTTTGTGCCAAGAGTAGCGTTCATTCAGGTCAGTTCCTTTGCCACAATGTTCGGCCTGACTGAGGGCAGCCACTTGCAACATCGTTACTATTGTTTCCGCAGTACCGTGGTTTCACCCCTGTTCAATAAAACCTCGTTCCTATACTATCCAATCCACTGTGAATTCCTATCTAGTAACATCTATAATTCCACCATCTTAAACTCCCATAGACTGCCCATGGGTAAAACACCCTAATTTTCCTTGTATGTTTTCATATGACCCACGGTATTTCCCATTCACTACATATGCGTCGCATGATTAAAATTAGTACAATTTTATACCCTTAAATATGACTTTTATTATGTACGATTGTACGCTGTTTTTCGGAATATGATAGGCTATACATGACAGCCAGTATATCTGGTAAAGGAACAGTTAGAAAAGATCCCGTAATGTACACTGAATAAACAGGCAGTTTCATTCAAGCTTTTCTTGGATACTTACGTTGGTCCCAGTGAAAATTAGTAACGATCGGTAAAGGAGAACGTCTTCGTCCAGTTAGCCATCCAGAGTCTCTTTAAACGTAGGCAAATAGTCCTACCAGACACTTTGCATTCGAATTTGTGTCAATATCCTTTGCATCATATAATCCGAATGAGCGATTCACCAACATTTTCAAGTTGTTTTGCTATTTCTGTTTCAAAGGTTTCACTTTGTATTATTTTATGGACATTCGACAATTAAGTTACATAAAGATGGATTTTGCTGTGCTTGCACTACATTGTTGTGGGACAAGGTTAAATAAAACCGATTAAAGGTAATATCAAGGTTATCTCATAATTCCCTGTGCCTATTTGCAAGTAGCAAGTTTTGCGATTTTACGCATGGCTGGATATCATCAGAATTCTACTATAATAAGTAACTTAACTGCGGAATCCCTAACCAAGTTTATCGGTATGACAAATAAGAGATGGTTTTTGATTCGTTAAATGCCATGGTCAAGAATGCACACGTAATTTCAGCCCCATATTTCAACATATTCAATATGTCTGTTGATGTAGGTGATGACAAATAAGCTGGCGATCATCCAGTGATATATTTTTTTAAATTATTAAGCAAGCAGCCGGAAGTGATTTCACGATTTGTTTTTAATATTGGCTTTGCAATATTTCGATGTTTATATTCGTTCAGTTCCTCGTTAGATTTCTTTACCTACAGATTTCATCCGCTTTACTTTTATTAAGAAACTACCACTCCCCACACATATCAGTGTTGAGGTGAAGTGTGGTGTTGCGGATGGTATACAGCATTAACATATAGCACATCAAGTGAAGATAAAATTTGATTCTAGACGCACTTTCACGTGTATAGAAGTAATGTGTTGTTTTATTCTTTGCATATATCCTATCATTTATAAGATCCATTCGCATGCAACAGCATCTTTGAATAAATATGCTAAAGTAAGCTTTCTTGTATGAACATTTAGTTTTCTTTTAGAGCTCGGTATTATGTATCTCAATTATATATATATATATATATATATATATATATATATATATATATATATATATATATATATATATATATATATATATATATATATATATATATATTTATATATATATATATGTGTGTGTGTGTGTGATAACTTTCATATTTTATACAGAAAGGGTCATTTGGTAAATAACATAAAATACTAATTTTCCTTGTAATGCACCTTGACCATTGGCACTTCATCACAATAGATTCAAATTACCCTAAACTTTTAAACATGTGGGGCATGTGATATAAATTTAAGATTATTTCTTCATTTAACATAAGGCATTTACTTTTCAAGTCTTCACTTTGGACTTTAGAGAAATATTTACGTACTTTTTTTAGATCATACATACACACCCATATATATATATATATATATATATATATATATATATATATATATATATATATATATATATATATATATATATATATATATATATATATATATATAAAGAATACAAATCTTATGGCGAAAAACAACCCTTTCAAGGGTACTGGATCCACCAAGGGATCATGTGTGTCAGGGACTAATTAATAATAATTATATATATATATATATATATATATATATATATATATATATATATATATATATATATATATATATATATATATATATATATATATATATATATATATATATATATATATATATATATATATATATATATATATATATAAAGAACTCTTACGTATTTTTACGTAGCAAACAGATAACCATAACATCAGCATGCAATAAACCCGTCTAATGAATTAATTTATATTACAGACAATAAGTCTGAGAAGCAGACAAATACCACATTCCAAAATCATTATGTAGCGTGTCTCGGTAATAATAGGCTCTTAATGCATCTTATTCCAGAAACTGTTCTCTATTGATGACCACCTTCCATTCCTTTATATGGACTGCGCTTTGCTTAGAATGAATTAGATTTGTACGTGTGGTAAATTATATCCTGGAAAATATGACCATGGACCTACTGGAAGAAAGTTCTGTATTCTTATTTTCAACTATCAGCAAGTTTAAAATTATGATTTTTTTCTAGAGGAATCAATACAATAACTTTTTAATGATTTTGCTTAAAGAAGTATATCATCTTAAACTGATTATGAAATATCTTTCTTTCGTGGCTGGATGGAAGAGTCCCATTTTTTTATATAACAACATGGCTGAATTAGGGTTTGGGGCGTCCGGGGACGATGTTCTTTATCGGCAGCCTAACTTTGCTGCAGAGAATTATTAGTATGCCTAATACAAACATATCTCCCCCTTCTCCGAACCCCGCTCCTAAATATATGTTTTGTCCCCGATTTACTAAGGTATTTTTGAAATGCCATGAAAATTGCAACTATAAATCCAAACCTCCAGATGTCACCCCTTCACTCGGCAATCTTCCAAACCTGCTTTGATTGGCTATGCTTAAAACATTTTTCAAACGAAGTGGTGTCCCCCAGGTAGCCGTACCTAGATGACAACTGTAATATTACATACTAATTTTGGTGTAGGCTTTAGTTTCTGATTCCATTGTTTTCCACACATATGGAATAGGACCATACTGACGTTCCTTCCTAAATGGAAGGAATTGGAATGTAATAATTATAAACAAAGATTTTCTCGTTTCTCTATAAAACGGTCTTCACGGTTGGTTCATGCCCATGTATTTGTCGACCAACCTCGATTACTCCTATCCGTAAACGTTGCATTATTTTCTTTTGCGATGAGTTCAGATAAGCCAATTTTAGTTTCTACCCCTCTGCTAATCTCATTCAAACGTGTCTAGTCACTCTTTTCATATTTTTGCAAGTACGTGTTGGGGAATTTTAATCCAAGTATATTTTTGTCAACAAATACTGAACCAGGCTTGCGCAAACGTTTCTCGAGAATCAGCTGATTTATCGATATGTCAAATCAGCTGATTCATCGATATGTCAAATCATCTGATTCATCGATATGTCAAATCATCTGATTCATCGATATGTCAAATCAGCAAAGTAGAATATAATCGAGGCCCTGTATTGGTGACGAGGGTCTGGTATCCTAGGTACAGTTTGTAATGTCCTAGAGGCTCTACACTTGGCACAGTCACACAAGGTTCTCCCAGAAGTCCCATCTCTATTATAGTTCTCTCCTGAATTGAATGGTGTCGCGTTCTTCTTCTGGTAATGTGGCTCAAGCCTGATTAAATATCAAGTTTTGTTTTTTTGCAATGGGCTCTTTAAATACATATTTTGCCTTGAATGAATAACATGAATTTTGGGTAATCTAAGCCAGTTCTTTTGATCAAGTCTCGAAACCAGGACATTTCCAGTCACGTACATATTTCAAAAGATAGCGTATGAAGAAGCTATGCACACATCTTCGTAAGTATCCAAAGTGGCTAAAATTTCAAAAAGAAACCTTTCTTCAAAGAGAGTTTGATAAGTTTGCAGATGAAAGCGCGTGGCTATTAACAACGTAAGTTTTTCGTGTATAGTTAAAGGTAACACAATCATGTTTTTATTTTATCTCACAGTACAGATTCTACAGAGCGAACAAATAATCGACTGGGGAACGAAATCCCAAAAAGGAAGTAACAAAGGCTCACACCACACGACAATCCAAACTATTTGGATACAGTACTCGTAGAAAGGCTTGGTAATCCGCCACAGTCTGAATACTGTCATTGATTTCCTTCAACGGCAATTGTTGCATCACTGATGATGAAGGTCGTGGAGTACCCAAACTTTCTATACACTAACATACATCTCAAAGACATTTCCTCTTGAACCAAAATATGTTCGTGTAAATGATTTTGGCAACAGTCTAACTCTTCCTTTGGAATTCGGTGTAGTACGGCTATCCTGTAAGACGTAGGATGAGTATCAACCAAAGTCACGTATTCCTCTGTTAACTGAACGATGTCTGACTACAGGAACGCTTTCAACTGAATCATTCATCTTAAAGCAATCTGGTAACAGAGCTTTAAACAGGTGACGTAACGGACGAATTTCTTCTTTGCTTTGGACTCGTATTTTGACAACCTCACGGTACATGCGCTCCCTCACCTCCACAGGCAAACGACAAATGCTCTCATGTATAGTTTCCATCAAGAGATTACTTAGGTCGTCCCATGAGAGGTATATAGTGACAGTGCGGAGACCAGCCAGTACGTTCGAGTTAAGTGGAATCCTTATAGTCCCACTCGTGAAGTGACACATCGCTAATGAAGTACTTGACTTTATTATCTTCGCCCGAGTAGATAAATCCGCCTCTGGGTAATTCATCTGGGATAGGTCTCCCATATATTTTGGCCATTTCCTTGATAGGTTTGGAAAAATCGCACTATTTAGATGAACGCACAGGGAATGAATATTCGTCTTTCACAAAATCATTTCGATGAGTGTAGCTTTCTCAGGCGTGGATGACGTCGGTAGGGTGGTGGTTGCTTGGTTTCATAATGAGGATGACTTTGATAATGAAAAGCAGTAAAGAGTCCACCATAACGACTGATATCGCTTTCGCGTCCGCCAGGTTTAACACATGTCATCACTTTCCTTGGAAGGTAATGTAGTAGTAGTAGTCATAGAAACGTTCTAACGATGTGGTGCTGAGTCGTAATGAAATCTCTGACTTGTCAATATTTGATTTTATACCTAGTTTTGTAAGTCTTCTTTTTGTTCTTCCTTGTACAAAGGTACTGCACACTAGAAGGTACTATCATAAATCTATGTAGAGGGATGGGTTGAAAGGTCATATAAAGGTAAGGACGGTACAAAGACCACCGAACATGTTCCAGAATAGCTGAATCTTTATAGATGCATCATTACAAACAACACTTTTGACCACAACCGAAACACTGTACTTCCTATCCCAATCCAGTTTCTCGTCCCAAGCAGACAAATTCTGTTCTTGTTAAAACATTAGACAGGCAAGTAGAAAGGAAAATTATATTGTTTAAACTTGGAGTTTTCAGTGCATTTTTGCTGTGTAGAAGTCATCTTTCTTGTTGGCTGTTATCGTCTTGAAACCAGCTTTATGATACCAGTGTGCCGCAAGATGAAGTTATTGGTAAGTCGCACTTGCTTCTGGTACACGATTTGATACTCTTTTTCAATAGCCCACAAACGATATTTGTGTTTGGCTAATCGTACAATCTTGTGAAGTTGGCAGGTAGTCGCCGTACAATCTTGATCCTATTCAGGTTGCAAAGCTTCTTTGAATACTCCAAAGTTCACCACTTGACTGGTGCGATAGTTGAGAGTCAATCCTTTTACTTTACTCTTGGTGTGCACGTCTCCTTGGGGATTCCGGTATTTGTATCAGTTATTGTAGGACCACCACTAGTAAAACTTACAATCTTGTCGTTGGGCGCTCGTCCGTCCAGGTTCCTAAACTGTCTCCTTTGATGTGAGGGGAATGAGGAATTGACTATAATTAAGTCTTCAAGAAAAAAATCCACTTGTTTCATATATTTGGTTTTGTCGTCTAGAAACTGGAAGTAGCCGGAAGGATCGGGGAAGTTCACCATCTTTGGTAAACATGGTCTTTATGCCTCTCTAGCGATTAACATCACCTTCTCTCCACGTCGGAGCTGAAATACTTTAACATTTCGTCCAGAAAGCCGAAGTGGTTTTCGGTGTGAGCGTAGTACCAAGCGTAGAAAACTTCTCGTTGTTCGATACCTATGCTACAGGTGTCGTAATAAGCATGTATCAAATGGGGCAGTACAGCGTGTTGATTGGCTTCAGTATCGAAACAAATACGGCAAATAGCGGCTGGCCATTTCTTTCATTCCAAACGTTTTAGGAATTTGACTCAAAGGCTCGACCAAGTAATTCATAAATTGCAATTGGCTACTTGTATGGAAATGCGTTTGGCTCCGTTCAAAGCCACTTTAGGAAGTTTCCTGCTTTGTTCCGTATATAGTATATCAGAAGCAATTATTATTCGTCGTATCTGAAGAAATTGAATGCCATCACCTTGGCAAAGGGATGGCAATCTCAGTAACGTTAGATGACTTATTGGTTCTACGTCTCCTAGATAGGTTCTAAAATCCATTGGGCAAAATGGGCCCTCGAAAGATTTTCCGTCTTCCTTGAATCTTGCTACAGTGGGGGCAGTGACAAAAGATTGGTTCTTGGAAGCACTTTTCGCACGCTCGATGAGCCACGCATAAATTTGGAATGTGAATGCCAGTCTCTTGTATGCATTCAAAATCTTATTTTGGCCATTTTTCTCTTCCTCTTGATGGGTTGGTATTTTTGAATAGAGCTTTAGTATCCCAGGTTAAAGATTTATTGACATATGTGACTTCGTATCTTTCCTGGAAATAGGTGTGCCTTGGCAATAATATTACGTGTAACTTGTCCACAAATAGGCACAATCTGGAGATTGTAAGTACTTTTCTGCTGTGACACTTGCGCATTGAGATATTGCTGGTAACAGGTATTATTGACAGAATTGAGCTCGAAAACGGAGCCATGCACTTGTTTTCGTCCTTTGTCAAGACAGGGTTTGGAGGCAAAACATCCCTTAAATTTTGTTCCACAATGCTTGTGTTGCGTTCGATTGTTATAGATTTAGTCTCATTTCTCAGTGATTTAACGGTATCAGAGGAATGCTATGATACTGGTAATGGCGTCGAAATGTTCATCGTGATGATAGACGAGAAAGTATTTTCCATCGCGCACTTCATAGGGGTGCATTTAAAAGTGCAGCATGGAGCCAGGATGTCCTGCAATTTTTTGCATTTGACGAATTACAAAAACTGTGTCTTTGAATAGATCAACTAATCGTTCTTGTCGGCATACGTTCATTACACCACAATGGCCTGGCTAAGCTCATTTGGTCTAAAGGATTGTTAATTCGGACAAAGCTACGCTTGATGCTGAAGAAAGTCGTTGTCCAATAACACCTTTATATGTTCGGTCCCGTTGGGAAGAGAAACGTTGGAATCTGTCAGTTCTGAAGGCCTGCTAAACTTGGTCCAAACGGAGGACTTCATACTGTTGTGATAATTAAAAAATGTCAAGAGATCGTCTGCTTTGTTTCCATATTGCTGTTTGAGTGTGGATAACAAAGAAACCAACAAAACAGTGATAAACCCTATCGCTTTCTCCAGCGGTACTTCGGACATGAAATCTTTTAATTTCATCGTGTATGTGTAGGCCGTTGTTCTAAATGTTCTGAAGGATCATCTATCCATATGTTGAATGTGGTAGTTGTTTTCAGGGGTTAGTAGTGGTGGACGTTTGTTTGACGGAGACCCTCTGGGTTTGGATTCTGGATCACTGATGTCATCTTCGAAATCGCTGACATAAATTTCAGCCAGACTTGAGCTACTGTTCGATGCCATAGGTCACATTCTGCCTCCTGTCACTTTCTTATTTCTTCATTTTTCTTCACGAAACAATTCGATCGTTTCATGTTCATTGCAAAATGTCAAGTAACTACATTTTAAACGCATTGGTCCCATATATCACAATGTAATGTCGGTGTATTCCTTCAAAGTATTCATTTCACTCTCAAACCAATATGAAAGATGCAATAGCATGCACAGATCGAATTTATGATTAGAGATTTGCGAGGTATCATACCAAGGTCTTCTTCAGAGATGCCGACAGACTTCTCCCCATGCTTCCAGATAGAAGTCAACATACACGCTGTATCTGTCAGAAGAAAGGGCATTTTGTCTTCAGAATGTTCACAACGTTAAAGCAAGACAGGTGTTAAGAGATATAAAAGTCAAGATATATATTATCATTGTCAAGAGAAAATATATGGGTCTTCAGACTGCCTTAAGAAACAACAGCAGCAGATGGCAGAGAGGGGTTCCTAACAGAAAGAAGAGATACCCTTCGAAAAGTAATAACAGACAAGTATAGAAAGAGAAGAAAGGGAAGACATGAAGACGAAAAAAGTGTGGAAGAAGAAGATAAAAACATGCGACAGTGACTACATTCAATAAAAGGAGAGAATGAAAAAATAAAGAAGAAGAAAAGGAACATTTTAAAGAGACGTGTTGTGAAATTTGGCTGCAATTGTGTACTAGAGAATATACCAGAGGAAAAAACATAAGTATGTGTTGGTTTTGATTTTTATAATAAGAGCCTTGAATCACGCATTCACGCACGTCTATCATGAGCAAAAAGGGACTTTTGAGTTTTACTTGATTTTGGTAAACATTGAGTAGTCTTCTTTTAAGATAGATAAGAGCCACCAAAAGGGACCGTTCGGTGTTTATTTTATGTTGTTGTTTTATTTTTAAAAAGAACACACAGGAATGGGATATAATGAGGTTTAACTTCTTATCTCTTTGCCACGGCAAGAGCATACTTCTGGAACAGCTAATGATGGTTTTCTAGTGTTATCTAAGGCGTAGTAGGTTCATAGACAAGATTGGGCTGTTTGGCTAGGGAAGTTTGTCTCTCTTGGGTCCTATTAGAGAAATAGTATACATTCGTTTCAGACTCCTTAATTCTGTCGAAATGTCTAAGAGTACTATCGTCGTTCCACTTTCCCCGTCCTCCTACTCTCCTAGACCTTGTGTCTTCTCTGCTTCTTCTTCTACATGTCGGTTTCTTTATGCCTCTTCTCTACTGGAAGTAGGACTTTGCTTTGGCAGCGGTAGCTATGCAATCACTCTTCGTTCCCACAGTCTTGTACTGGATAGGTGGCAATTGTGTTTCTCTCATCGCACATAATCATCAAAAAGCAATTATATAATGCAGTTCTGTAATGGTACTGAATCTGATTAAGATATATGAAGGCAGTATGACTAATTAAAACGAACATATGTGAAGAGTTCTAAGCAAGCTTTGTAATGTTGCTGGATTATTTGAAAGAAAATTTTAGAGAATATTATTTGGTTGATAACAATCCAGTTAGAAATTTGATCTGACATGTCTGCTAGCCCAGAAAATAACCAAACTTTTAAAAATAATCAACAGAACACGAGTTTAACGATTTGTACCAGACTTCTAATGATCAAGCAAAATGTCATTCGTGATAGGTGCACGTTTCTTTATTGCTTACAAATATTGGAAAAATATAACTTTCGAAGTTTCTTTCAACGTGCCATAAGGGACACCAGTCTCAAATGGCTTTATATTGTATACTGCTGGAGGAAATGTTTGCCTTTTAGCAAAATACACGCTACCGCGGTCGATGTATGTTTAAATGCACATTTAGTCGAACATATCGTGATGAATGTAATACATCAATCCAGTATAAACCACATCTAACAGATTTAAAAGCAAATCGAATCGGGTACTGTTTATTATATATTAATGTGAGACTTTGAGCAATCAATGCAATGGTATGTTTAGTTAAACGCTTGTGAAATGGAACAAATTTTCCAATAGAAGTAATGATATCTTCAAGTTTAATTACTGCAACGCGTTCATGACATATACAGGGATATGGTTGTCTGTTACGACATTAAGCTGGTCTTATAACGGTAGTGAGAAAACGAAGTAGTCATATTTACATCATCATAAAATAATATATGTTGCTGTTCACAACATGTAATTTTGAATCGGTGGATGTGCTCATTGAACATTCAAAACAATTAGATATAATGCATCACAATTTAACATGATATGAATTTTAAACATACTCACAATTGTGGATTTTCTACATATAATTATGTAATGAAATTGTTTCGTATGAAGATGAATGTGAATTAATAAATATTGTTGAACTCAATATTTATCATGTGTACTAATTTGATAATAAATAAGTTTAATGTGTACCAAGAAACGAATAGTCTGCTCAGATGTGTAGACATCTTGGTGATTTCCTGACTAGAAATGCTTAAGTGAAAGACAAAATTATATTTCTGTAATCAACAAGTTCACAGAGAATACTTATTGGTTTCTGTATTAGAAATTCTCTCTGAAGAGAACGTTGAAATAATCTTTGAATAAGTACCTTCAAAACAAAATAGTAATTTGTAATGAGACAATCTTCCTGTCCATTAGCATCTGCGTACATGTCTGGAAGGAAATGCTAATATTTTAATTTTATACATTCCATGATTGTATGATCTAACTTAAATTCCTTTTTTGGGAAATTGCCAATGTGCATTATTAATATGTTTGCATATTTGAATGCCAATTTTTTTTTCAGAAAACATTTTTGTTAGCAGTTATGTTATTGTGCAACCTTTCTTTTCATCTTTGTTCTTCTTAAATGAATAACGGGTTGGAATAGATACAACATATTATTCCGATCAACTTTGAATAGCCAAGACACTATTTTCACCTTGTTAAAATAAACGCTTTGTTCTTTGTGTCATGTGTTATTCAAATCGTTTTCTGTCTTATATGCGTATGGAATCAAAATGATTCCTCAACACTCGTGTTGCGTGTAAGCTTGTTGTAATTTAAACATTTGTTGCTCATGTGACTTTCTCAGTTTTCCAGCAGTTATGCAACAAGGAAAGATGGATCTGGCATTAGAAAAATTTATTTGCATCTGAACATATCTTTTTTTGTGATTCTATACCAGAAACTTTACGTCTGTTTACCTAACAATCTTCTATTCATTAGTGTCAATTTGCTTAATTCGAGTTGTTCCTTTTGCTCTCCATTTTGTATTTCAATCAGGATTGTAAACTAACATGTCTCTAAAGCTTCAGATTTATGTTTTGACTGAGATTCTTTTTTTATCTTGGATTTAAAATAAATCCTTCAACATCTGGAATTAGTTTGCTGAATTTAATATGTCATCCGTAAATAGTTATATAGATGTACTAAATTTTTCAAACTCACTAATAAGATGCAAGCAGGTGATAAGCATATAATATGTTGAATAGATGACCCTCTAGCCATCTAAATCGATCATGATTTATCCGTTTAAAGCTTTCCACTATCCTGTGTTTTCTCATGACTCACACAAGAAGGTAGATGCATGAACCTAACTGTTCTTGGCCACTATTTATTTTACTGATTTTTTCACACTCTCAACTAAGAACTCCTTGTTGGATGAAATATACTTATTATCTAAGTTCGGCATTATATCTACAGCTTCATTTGGATCATTTTAAATCAATGTTTATTTTACATATGGCTATGACATATACAGCGGGAACAACTACATAATGAGACATGCCAGGCGACTGACTAACTACATATGGGACTAACTTCCTAAGACATGCCAAAGGACTAACTACATAATGTAATATGCCAAAGGACTAACAACACAAGGCTGCATTTGTCGAATATATTACACGGAAAAATCACACACATACATACACGCACATACACACACAATGTTATATTCCAAAGGACTAACTATATAATGTAATATGCCAATGGGATAACTACACAAGACTGCATTTGTCTAATATTTTACACGGAAAAATCACACACACATACACACACAATGTTTTATACCAATGGATTAACTATATAATGTGAAATGCTATTATGTCTTTTGTTTCATTTGCAACCATACCCTTTTACTAATAAGAAGCATTACATAATCTAAATTTAACAACTTCCTCTTGAAACGATATGAGGTATAGTATCACGCAGTAAACGCATGATGTATAGTATCACGCAGTAAACGCATGAGTATAGCATTACTCAGTTAACACGTGATGTATAGTATTACTCAGTTAACACATGAGGTATAGTATTACTCAGTTAACACATGAGGTATAGTATTACTCAGTTAACACATGAGTATAGCATTACTCAGTTAACGCATGAGTATAGCATTACTCAGTTAACACATGATGTATAGTATTACTAAGTTAACACATGAGTATAGCATTACTCAGTTAACACGTGATGTATAGTATTACTCAGTTAACGCATGAGTATAGCATTACTCAGTTAACACGTGATGTATAGTATTACTAAGTTAACACATGAGGTATAGTATCACGCAGTAAACGCATGACGTATGGTATCACGTAGTAAACACATGAGTATAGTATCACGCAGTAAATGCATGACGTATGGTACCACGTTGTAAACACATGAGTATAGTATCACGCAGTAAACGCATGAGGTATGGTATCACGTAGTAAACACATGAGTATAGTATCACGCAGTAAACGCATGAGGTATGGTATCACGTAGTAAACACATGAGTATAGTATCACGCAGTAAATGCATGACGTATGGTACCACGTTGTAAACACATGAGTATAGTATCACGCAGTAAACACATGAGGTATGGTATCACGTAGTAAACACATGAGTATAGTATCACGCAGTAAACGCATGAGGTATGGTATCACGTAGTAAACACATGAGTATAGTATCACGCAGTAAATGCATGTGGTATGGTACAACGTAGTAAACACACGAGTATAGTATCACGCAGTAAACCCATGAGGTACGGTATCACGTAGTAAACACATGAGTATAGTATCACGTAGTAAACGCATGAGGTATGGCATCACGTAGTAAACAGATGAGTATAGTATCACGCAGTAAACGCATGAGGTATGGTATCACGTAGTAAACAGATGAGTATAGTATCACGCAGTAAACGCATGAGGTATGGTATCACGTAGTAAACAGATGAGTATAGTATTACGCAGTAAATGCATGACGTATGGTACCACGTTGTAAACACATGAGTATAGTATCACGCAGTAAACGCATGAGGTATGGTATCACGTAGTAAACACATGAGTATAGTATCACGCAGTAAACGCATGAGGTATGGTATCACGTAGTAAACACATCAGTATAGTATCACGCAGTAAATGCATGTGGTATGGTACAACGTAGTAAATTCATTAGTATAGTATCCCGCAGTAAACCCATGAGGTATGGTACCACGTAGTAAACACATGAGTATAGTATCACGCAGTAAATGCATGAGGTATGGTACCACGTAGTAAACACATTAGTATAGTATCACGCAGTAAACCCATGAGGTATGGTATCACGTAGTAAACACATGAGTATAGTATCACGCAGTAAATGCATGAGGTATGGTACCACGTAGTAAACACATGAGTATAGTATCACGCAGTAAACCCATGAGGTATGGTATCACGTAGTAAACACATGAGTATAGTATCACGCAGTAAATGCATGAGGTATGGTACCACGTAGTAAACACATGAGTATAGTATCACGCAGTAAACCCATGAGGTATGGTATCACGTAGTAAACACATGAGTATAGTATCACGCAGTAAACCCATGAGGTATGGTATCACGTAGTAAACACATGAGTATAGTATCACGCAGTAAACGCATGAGGTATGGTATCACGTAGTTAACACATGAATATAGTATCACGCAGTAAACACATGAGGTATGGTATCACGCAGTAAATTCATTAGTATAGTATTACTCAGTTAACACATGAGGTATAGTATCACGCAGTTAGCACTCAAGGTATAGTATCACGCAGTAAACCCAAGAGGTATGGTACCACGTAGTAAACACATGAGTATAGTATCACGCAGTAAATGCATGAGGTATGGTACCACGTAGTAAACACATGAGTATAGTATCACGCAGTAAATGCATGAGGTATGGTACCACGTAGTAAACACATGAGTATAGTATCACGCAGTAAATGCAGGAGGTATGGTACCGCGTAGTAAACAAATGAATATAGTATCACGCAGTAAACCCATGAGGTATGGTATCACGTAGTGAACACACGAGTATAGTATCACGCAGTAAATGCAGGAGGCATGGTATCACGTAGTAAATTCATTAGTATAGTATCCCGCAGTAAACCCATGAGGTATGGTACCACGTAGTAAACACATGAGTATAGTATCACGCAGTAAATGCATGAGGTATGGTACCACGTAGTAAACACATGAGTATAGTATCACGCAGTAAACCCATGAGGTATGGTATCACGTAGTAAACACATGAGTATAGTATCACGCAGTAAATGCATGAGGTATGGTACCACGTAGTAAACACATGAGTATAGTATCACGCAGTAAACCCATGAGGTATGGTATCACGTAGTAAACACATGAGTATAGTATCACGCAGTAAACGCATGAGGTATGGTATCACGTAGTAGACACATGAGTATAGTATCCCGCAGTAAACGCATTAGGTATAGTATCACGCAGTAAACACATGATGTATTATATCATCCAGTAAACGAATGATATAGTATCACGCAGTAAACGCATGAGGTATAGCATCACGCAGTAAACACATGATGTATTATATCATCCAGTAAACGAATGATATAGTATCACGCAGTAAACGCATGAGGTATAGCATCACGCAGTAAACACATGAGTATAGTATCACGCAGTAAACGCATGAGGTATATCATCACGCAGTAAACACATGAGTATAGTATCACGCAGTAAACATATATCAAATCTAGGTACGTTATATGAAACTCATTTCAAGACGCTCATTCAATGTCCAGTGTTACTTGAAGAAAACAGTGCATATCATATGACATGTGACTTAAGATTTTTTTCTTGACATCGTACCAAACATTGACTTCAATATTAAAAACAGAATGTGTTACTCCAAACATGTTATAAATAATCCAGTATTTTCTAAAGCTTTGAATGGGTAGCCCTTCCTTTTTTGTCAAAGTGGAGTTCAATTCGTGCAATCATTAAAGTCAATAGACATACAACGACTTTTCCTGGAGTTCTACACAAGTTATTATCTTGTAGTGCTTATTTCATCATCTGAGTCGACAGCATATTGAAATTGTTGCAATTGATACCTTCTTGCCCAAGATTTCCAATCCAATTATATATCAAATGACAGTAATTGATGACGAAACCAAGTTAACATAATTGAACTAATTTGTTCAGTCTTGAAAACAGCAATATTAGATCGTTGCTACGATCTCCGGAAACTTTATGGATTTAGCACGATTAATAGAAGCCTATCCAAAGAAGAAATCAGAGACATATTTGCATCATTAAGATACTTAAAGCCGGCAGAGAATTAGCCAATAACAAAATTGCATTTCAAAATCAATGGAGAATATTTGTCCAAATCTTGAATATTCGTTCAGAAAGAAGCAAATAAAGCAATGTTGATGAGAGTCCAAAGAAAAGTTCCTTGTTATTGTGCCTTGTGTCACAAATGTGGTGCGTGTTAAGTCGCTATTGTACATTTGTTTCTCTGATTAAGTATTTGTATTAGACTGGATATTAAAGTTAGGTTCTGATGTGTTATCTAGTATATAGTGTTAAATTTTGTTTCAAATTGTTATTTATAAACAAAATAAGTATGAACATTTTATTAATATTTACATATTTTTAGAGTTTACTATGGTGTACATTTTTGGAAAGTTTTTGTTTGTAACTGATAAATTCCGTATTAGTTTAGAATGTTAGAATTTCACTTATTCTCAGAAATAGAATGATAATTTTATGTAATTTTCTATCTGCGCTAACTTTCATATTAGTTTAAGAGTTTTAGTGTTACTGTTAGTTTATTCCGTAATTGTTGCATCCATTCAGAATTAATTCTTCAGTTTTCGCTCAAGTCCGTTACTTATTTCACCTTACTACTGATTTCTCCGCTAAAGGTTGTGACAGTTGTGGAATTATAGAACTTTCGTAACATATCTGGTATAATACTACATATGTATAATACGCACCCATATTTTCCCCTTTCAATGTAATGTAAAAATCTTAACATCTATGTATAATACGCAACCGGATTTCTTGGTTTTGCGCGCGTTGATGCTTGAGAACGACAGAGCTTAATCGGCGCACAATTAATCAATTATAGCCTACGCAACATTCTTAAAAATCATTTTGATGATATTTGGTGGACGGGACAGTACTGATATTTATTACTAAAATGTAGCTAACGGCATCATATTCGAGCTACACGGTAGTAGTATTGCAATCGTCGCTAACTATAGCACGTGATAATATCAAAATAATTATATAATGCATATGATGCCCTACAATAAAACTTCAATAAAATTACATTTAAGTATAATACGCACCGAGACTTAAGAAATAAAATTTTCTTTAAAAAATCTGCGTATTATACCTTAGATTTCACGGTAAGTCCGACTAAGATATAATGTTAACATTATTTTTGCAGTTTTGTTTAGTATGTGCTAGAGCCCCTTAGTATTTAGGAATTTCAGTGATACTTTTAGTCTATGACACAAAATTTACCGGGCTTTGCCACTGTTGAAGTCCGTGAATATAATTTGTTTGGGATGCTTAGTAGTAGGTTATTTAGTACCGAGGTATTTGAAGTAAAGTGTCTTGCTCAAGGACACATCACAAAACTAATCCAGGCTGTCCTTTCGGTGAGTCAGGGATCTTAGCCATTGAGACAAATCAGCTCTCCTTTACAGTTTTTGACAAATAGTAGTCGTTTGCTTCTAAATTATGTTCCCGAACTTATTTCAATGCTAAAGTCAATATGGGTTTAGTATTTTGTATTACTTTAAAGTACAGTTTTTATGAGTACGTGCTCTTGCCTAAACTATTTATAACACCAGTACTATATTTGCAAATGTACCTACACCGCCAACAAAATCCGATGTAATACTAAACTTTATATATAAACATCTAGGATAAGCACATGTAAACACACAATGAAAAATATTTTGTACAAGCACCGCTCCCGTTGTCTGCATTGCATAAAAAATGATGAGTATATAATGGTGATAGTGTGTGGTTATTTGTCTAGAATTTAGTCCTAATCCTTATTACGTTAACAACTAACTTACCATCCTACTATTTCATTAATCTTTGTAGCAGTGAGCTAGATATTTGTTGAATGTTATGGGTGCTAGTCAGTTATAACGTGTGTTGGTTAGTAGATGTGGTTGCTGGTCAATATAACTGTTAGTCAGTATTTATGTTACTTGGTAGAGTTGGGTGTTGATCAGTAAGTATGTGTGTTGATAAGACAGATCCTGTGGTTATTAGTTGTTACATTGCTCGGTAGAGATGGAGTTTGCCAATTGGTTAGCAAGGCAGTCGTATGATCCATCATTTAATTGACATAAAAGTTTTAATGTATATTTAGATCCTCAGAGACAAGTCCAGGAGCTGCCTCCTGTTTGTGATCTTTACCATTTTGTAACAGTCTGTCCATGTGACAATTTTATTTGCATTTTGTACCAATACATCTCGATGACGCCCACCCCAGTCCCCCAACAGTAAAAGAAGAAACAAAATACTCACTCAGATCAAACCGTCTGGATTTCAAAAGTATAAATAGTATGGGGTTCTCCCTACTATATTCCTATTGGTTCCTCCGTCCCGACTGACATAAATTTGATGGCAACAAAGGTATATAAACTAAAAACTTTCATTGAAACCTAAACTGCAAATGACATGTTCATGGTTAACAAATATTGCTTTACTAAACATCAATTTAATGCAAATTGCTGAATTTATATAAAGAATCTTTATGCATGTCCAGGTGGTAAAAGATGAAATATTTCTAGCGTATCATTTAAATAATTAAATTAATATTTGTCCAAATGACCTTTTAAGTAGTAGTGTAAGTTACTTGTCAATTTAACACTTTTATCCCGCTCTCATATTAGCTAATTATAATTATAAAATTTTAAGGTTCAAAACTTAAAAATGTTTAATGCATTTTATAATTACGTTTCAGCTAAAAAAATGCGCTGAATATTTTTTAAATCCTTCCAACTCTACGCGTAAAATTATGTAATGGTTGACCCTAGAACATTTTCAAATTACGACAGTCAGCGCCCGATCTGTAACTATTTCCGTCATGGAAAGGTGACTGCACGCACATGATGTGCAATGGTCAGACTTGAGGAACCATCTGCGAGAAAGTCAATAAATAAAGTGTAAAATATTTTAGAAGGGTAAAATATACCATTTTAATTCTCTAAGTTGAAACATAATGAAGATCTTTTGTTGTAATGGTGATTTTCTTTACACATTACCTTGAATATTAAATGGTATCACAATGACAGACTGTGCATGATTAATAATCGGTCTAAATGCAATTACGTTTTTCATTAACAGGATTTATGTTGACGACATTTTTTGTTATTCGTTATGTCAGATGAAGTGCCTTATGTTTCGCACTATCACACATACGCGGGATACTCTCAAATTACACACAGAATAACCTCACATTACACACGGAATACTCTCAACTTACACGCGTAATACTCTCAAATTGCACACAGAATGAGCATCAAACACGTAGCTCATCGCTCACTATAGACTTTGGTCAATTTTCTCTTCTTTAGTTTTGTTTTCGAAACTTTACAACGCATACAACATGTAAGAAAATCCGACCTCCGAAAGCCTTTTGATCATTAAAGACAACCTGGTCAAAAAGTAAAAAAAAAAGTTATGCGAGAATTTAACTATGTCTGCCGACGTGGTCTCCTGATCTCCATGCTTAGATCGTGGAGGTTAGAGTGTGAATTCTAAGGGGTTAACAAAATTGGGTTAATAAGTTTGATTATATTGAAACAAATTTTCCGATTATATGAGAAATGGGAACTGGAGTGGACTGGTAGCGAAATATACTCTTCACTAGCATCAAAAAAGGAACATTTCCTATAGCACTGATTTGTCATAATACGATATGCACATACAAAGGACGCTGCCGACAATCCAGTAATGCGATTTTGTTTGCAGGGAAAATGCTCAAAACATCTGTTGAGGCCATATAATTCTTTTATGTATATATAAACGCTGTAATTGCAATAAAACCATCATTATCCAGGATTTCGGAAAATTTTCATTGGATCTACAATTCAATAAAAGAAGGAAATTATCTTTTGCAGTATCAGTGGCCTAGATAATGGAATGTATTTCCAGTGAAACAAAATTAAAACTTTGTAGGTTATTAGTAAACTTCTGTAGCACTTAAATAAAAAAGTGAAAAATAATGTTTACTGGTCTGAGATAGAATTGAGCAGTCGTATATCTGATAAATTGTGTATATAAATGCTTACATTTGCTGCAGTAAGGAAACTAATTTCATTTACTTCTTAACCCCATAGCATTCAATATCTATTTTTCACTTGCTTATAACTGAGGGGCGAATGCAAGTTCATAAGAGACAAAAGCCAAAAAAAACTCAGTGTTTATGTGGTGGGTATGTGGCGAATTTTTTTTCTAATTTGGGCACATGCGCAGATTAAAATATCAAAGAATAATAAAATATTTTAAACACCACTTGGGTACAGCTAATAATGCAGCTAATATTCCTTTAAAAAAATTTTAAACCCTTGATTTATCTCTATTTATTCATTAATTTATTGCATTTGTCTTAATCTGAGCACTGTCCAAAAACTAGATTTTAACATGCTTCAACATTAGTTGGCAGGTAAAAAAATGAGATACTGCATACCTGAGTGAATGATTTGTTTAAATAGAGTACAACACAACATACTCAACACATTTAAATCTATGAAAGTTTCATTCAAAAATCTAAAATGTGAATTTTTGAAGAAGTGAAACTTTCCAAAATTTAGATCTTTGAATAGATCGCTCCCCAAGTCTAAGTGATTTGAGAGTCCGCCTCGGATGCTGGAGGTCGCAGCTTCGAAACCCGGCAGAATTATACTAGACTTAAAATTAGTACTAACAGCTGCCTCGCCTGACGCACAGCATTCAGAGGGTAGTATTAGAACTGATCGGATTGTGTCAGTTAATGTGACTGGGTGAGACAAGATAATTCATATCTGCGGCGTGATGCCCCAGTGCTAGACATCACTTTACGCTGCCTCACTGAAAACATCGTAGCGAGATAATTAAATAACCGTAGCGAGATAATTGAATATCTGTAAGCTAAGTTACAAATCTTAAACACACACACATACACACACTACATCTTTAAAAACAACCCAGAAAGCTTAAATTTAAAATTTATGACCAAATTTGCACAAAACACTGACATATTCCACACCGTTCCGGCTAATATAGCTCTGAGCAGTAAAACGTCCATGCCAGGCTTAAGCAATCCTTTGCCTTACATGAAAATATCCCTAAAGTCATGAACACTTTAAAGCCATTAACACATCGTAAGAAATTTAAATATCAGCACTGTCAAACATTGCCAGTCTAAAAAAGAACCAAATTACACACACACACACACATATATATATATATATATATATATATATATATATATATATATATATATATATATATATATATATATATATATATATATATATCTGTGTGTATTATAAAGGTTAGAGAAATTAAATTCGTACTCTATGGAGTTTCGAACCCTGGTCCGCGAGTAATTGGCACCCATCGCCTTGCCTGCACGCATATACCGTCACGACTAAGCACGCATATATATGTATCATATAGATATAGTGGTTAGTTTGGTGTGTTGAATTATGTGCGTCTTGTGATATAAATGATTATATAAATAGTTGACCATAACGCAGTAATGCTTGCTTATGGTACTGTATAATAATAAATACGGATCAATGAATGATTCATTCTGTTGGTATTAAATTGACCTTGGGACACAGTGGCAATCTTGTTGATTGATTTTATATTGGTGTCGGAGTCTTGATGTCTTTATGTCTAAGACCATATGCAGCCAAGTTAATATACCATAAGGAGATTGTACTATGGCCTAGGAATACGAGTGTGTTAATTTTGATTTTAGAAACGTAGAGACGGTTTAAATATTTACACCTACACATGTACTGCCTGGTAGTAAATGATAAAATCTGTAATGTTCAGTGTTTTGCCATTTACGTCAACATTAGTTAGGATGTTGTTATTACCATTATCATTGCTTTCAATTGAAATATATTTTGGTCTACCAACATTTCCTAACAGATAAGCACTTTGTTTCAAAACTGGGTGGTCTGCTCTCGTAGAAAGACGAACAATAATGAATCTCTGTAGGTTTTAAAAAGTTGTTGGCAGCGAATTACATAACTGATTTACTAAAATCCTTGTTCACGAAACACAGTGCTATATAATAGGTGAAACTCAAACTTGTAGAATGAATTTGCTAAAACATCGTACATACCAACAATTATCAACTCATGGAACGGATTGCCACAATCCACAAGAAATCGTATTTACAAAACTGTATCGATTCATGGAACAGTCTAAAACAATCTAAACAAATGTTCATATTTATGTATTTTCAAAACACATAATACAGATCACGAAAGGTCAGCTCTTAGTTATTCGGTATTTGGCAATAGGCAAGTTTCTACACCAAGTTATTCGGCATTTGATAACAGACAAGCTTCTACTCCAAATTATTTGGTATTTGGTAATAGACAAGCATCTGCTCCAAGTTTTTTGGTATTTGGTAGTAGACAAGCTTCTACTCCTAGTTATTTGGTATTTGGTAGTAGACAAGCTTCTACTCCAAGTTATTCAGCATTCTGTGCTATGCATGTTTCTTGGTCATTAAACCAATAAGAACACAAATGTAGTATGCTGCGATATGCATTATTAGGTGTAATTGTATCGCCAGTCCTTCTTGTTTCTGTTGGTTCCTATTTTAAAACGAGCAATTTTTCAGTTTTAAGTGTAGACTATTTAATAATGCACGAAATGCTTTATCGCATATTATCATTAAAAAATATCAATATCGATAATGATACAGTTTTGCATACTTTACATGTCAGACGCAAAAATTTGCTGCAAAAGGAAATGTAGAAAATTATTAACATAAATAGATTATGTTATGTCTATTTATTTTTTTATGTTAGTTTTATTTTATTTTTTATTATTTGCTGTTGTAATGAAACAATGTATGTTGGACTTGACCTTGTCCAAAATTGATTTAATTTCTGCTTGACCCAAACTGACCTTTTATTTCATTCGTTGCAAGCAGCTAATATAAAGCTACATTTTTCTCTGTATACATGGTTTAAAATCGGCATTATTATTAATAGTAAAAGCAAATATGTTTCTTTAGGTCAGGGTTTTGGAATTTCCTAAGCTAATTTTACAGATTATTGTTTTTATTTTGTAAACATCATGATGATTCTAGAAGGTTATTTTCCATTAAGTAATGATTTTAAAAAAATGCTTATTATGGCTTGAGGTAAATTAGAGAACTATATAATCTTGTGATTGTGAGGATTTTGTCATTCCTACTTTACGTTATAGCACACTCAAGCTGCACATTTTGTCAAATATATTTTTGTTCAAAATTTCAACCTGGAATCTTCTGCTTCAAATTATTGAATTCAGGTGGTTATTTTGTCTGGAAAATACAAAAGATCTCTGGTACAATTCTTGCATAGAGATATACACTCAGTGGAATGTATACTGAATGCAAACCTGGAATAATATGTCTGTGATTCATCAAAAGACTGTTGTCATATCAAGAGATTAGAAGCTATAATATACACTTCATTGCCTTCTGTTTTATAAATTTATTGTGGACCTTTACTGAATGTTATTCATGATTTCAAATTACTAGGATTTGTGTCTGTAATTCTTGGATTATATTGGGATATAATTAGCAATGCTGAAAGTTCTTGTTATTCATTTTCACTTTGTATTCTAAGGAAATAAATTATTCAGATTAAAAATTGTGCAAAAGCAATAATGACACTTGATATCGAATATAGGCATTTGATTGTAAACGGCAAAAACAATGAGGAATTCCCATATTGACCATAGTAATTTAGTTGTTAACTTTACCGTGAAGTCTTGATATCAAACACAGTTATTTAATTTTATACTGTGCTAAAACAGTGACGAGTGATATCGACCACAGTAATCTAATTGTAAACTTTACCAAAAACTGCAACGAGTCTCGATGTCATTTGATTTTAAATTGTGTAAAAACAGTAACGAGCCTTGAAATCGAAGATAATCATCTGATTTTAAACTGCAAAAGCACTATCGAGTCTGTGTATCGAACATAGTCATTTGATTGTAAACTGTGCAAAAACAGCAAGGAATCCCGTATATTGAACATTGTCATTTAATTGTAAAGTGTGCTAAGAACAATTACGAATCCCAATATCAACCATAGTAATTTGATTATAAACTTTGCAAAAAAATGACGAGTCTTGATATCGAACATATGGATTTGATTATAAACTGTGCAAAAAGCAATGATGAATCCCGATAGTGACCGTAGAAACTTGATTGTAAACTTTACTAAAAAAATGTGACGATGCTTGATATTGAACAGTCATTTGATTGTATACTGTGCTAGTAACAGTGAAGAGTGATATATAACATAATCATTTGACTTTAAATCGTGCAAAAGTAGTAACCAGTCTTGATATAGATTATATACATCTGAATGTAAACTGCACAAACAATGAGGAATCTGGATATTGATCATAGTATTGTGATTGTAAACTTTACCATAATGTGACGAGTCTTGATAAGGAACATAGTCATCTGTCTGTAAAACGAGTCTTGATATGGAACATAGTCATTTGATTGTAAACGAATCTTGATATGGAACATAATGTTTGACTGTAAAACGAGTCTTGATATGGAACATAGTCATGTGACTGTAAAACGAGTCTTGATATGGAACATAGTCATGTGACTGTAAAACGAATCTTGATATGGAACATATTCATTTGACTGTAAAACGAGTCTTGATATGGAACATAATTATTGACTGTAAAACGAGTCTTGATATGGAACATAGTCATGTGACTGTAAAACGAGTCTTGATATGAAACATTCATTTGACTGTAAAACGAGACTTGAAATGGAACATAATTTTTGACTGTAAAACGAGACTTGATATGGAACATAGTCATTTGACTGTAAAACGAGTCTTGATATGGAACATAGTCATTTGACTGTAAAACGAGTCTTGATATGGAACAGTCATTTGACTGTAAAATGAGTCTTGATATGGAACATATTCATTTGACTGTAAAATGAGTCTTGATATGGAACATAATTTTTGACTGTAAAACGAGTCTTGATATGGAACATAGTCATGTGACTGTAAAACGAGTCTTGATATGAAACATTCATTTGACTGTAAAACGAGACTTGATATGGAACATAATTTTTGACTGTAAAACGAGTCTTGATATGGAACATAGTCATTTGACTGTAAAACGAGTCTTGATATGGAACAGTCATTTGACTGTAAAATGAGTCTTGATATGGAACATAGTCATTTGACTGTAAAACGAGTCTTAATATGGAACAGTCATTTGACTGTAAAACGAGTCTTAATATGGAACATAGTCATTTGACTGTAAACTGTGCAAAAGCCGTAATGAGTCTTGATATAGAAAATTGGCATTTGATTGTTTACTGTGCTAAAAACATTGACGAGTATCGATAACTAACTTTGTCATTTGAAAAAACAGTAACAAATCTTGATATTGAATATAGTCATTTGATTGTAAACGCAAAAGCATTAACGAGTCTTGAAAAATAAAGTAATCATCTGATTTTAAACTGTACAAAAGCAGGAACGAGTCTGATATCAAAAATAGTAATTTGATTGTAAATGATGTAGTGTACAATAAAGGAGTCGTTTGAATCAACCTTGTAAAGACCTACATACTGTAATAATCTTTCAGTAATTCTTTATCAACAAATATATCGTAGGAGGAATACTTAGTTCAATCAAACGTTTGGGAAGAAACCCATCTTGACTGAGATTGTGTAAAAAAAATTGTTTATTCGGTTCTTTGATCTCTCACATAAACACACTTGTTGTAAATACAAAAACAGATTTTAACGAGTTTCTAATGCACTTAGAGGTATTGAACAAATAGGAATTGAAACAAAGAAAGACTAAGATTGTTTTCATATTTTATGAGTACAAAATGCTAAACAATGTATTTTATAAAATTACTCGTGGAAGTAAAGAGATTTGTGAATAACTAATTTACAAATAAAAATGCACAATTTTAGGTGATGAAAGTATTAAGTCACTGATTGTCTACAATTATCTTATTAAAGATTAATAACGTAATTTTTCATTTTTTTAAGAGTAACAAAAGAATTTTTGAAAAAAAACGCTATCACAAAGAAGCATGTGTGAATTACTCCTGAATGAAGTATGAATGAGTTCCAATATTTCTACCTATTACATAGTCAAGCACATTATTGTATTATGAACATGACCAGATTAAAGGCTATTAAAATATTCAAAGCTCTCATGGGATACATATATATATATATATATATATATATATATATATATATTTATATATTTATATATATATATATATATATATATATATATATATATATATATAAATATATATATATATATATATATTTATATATTTATATATAATACAAACAATACTATCATATAGGTTAGAGAAATTAAATTCATACTCTACGGAGTTTCGATCTTAGGTCCGCGAGTAAATAGCACCCATCGCCTTGCCTGCACCCACCAGCCCATATACTATCACCACTAAGCACACATCACCAAAAAATTATGGCACTGAATCGGGGTTATATAAGCTCGCGCGTAGCAGACACTCGCAGGACGACCTAGTAAATGATTCTCATATATATATATATATATATATATATATATATATATATATATATATATATATATATATATATATATATATATATATATATATATATATATATATATATACATATACATTCGTTCCAGATTCCTATGAAAGAAATCAAGGTATATAGGATTTTTGTAGTACAAATAATTATAGATATGAGATCATTGTACATTGTAATTTTAGATCATTGTAGATATGAGAATCATTTACTAGGTCGTCATGCGAGTGTGTCTGATATCGATTCAGTGCCATCATTTTTTATTTTCTGGTGTTGCATGCTTACACGTGGGCTTGTGCTTGCAGGCAAGGCGATGGGTGCCATTTATTCGCGGACCTGGGTTCGAAACTCCTTAGAGTACGAATTTAAATTTTCTATCCTGTATGATAATATTGTTTGTATTAAACAATAATTTCTGCCCACTATTATCATGATTCTACTACATAAAGCAGGGATAGCACAGTCTGTTCTGTCTGGTATATATGTATAATTATTGGTAATACAAAAGTCCTATATACCTTGATTTCTTTCATAGGAATATGGAACGACTTAAACTATGATAACTATTTACTAGGTCGTCATGCGAGTGTCTGCTACGCACGGGCTTATACAACACCGATTCAGTGCCATCTTTTTTTGGTGATGCGTGCTTAGTCGTGACGGTATTTGTGCTGATGCGTGCAGGCAGAAATGTGCGAAACAAGTAACTAAAAAGCCTGAGCGCTTTCGACTCTTAATGAATCTTTTTCAAAGGCAAATACAAAACATATACTAAACAAACAAATAAACACAAAAACGTTGTGCTTGTAAGACTCTACATGGCTGTCTCCAAATGAGTTAAACCTTTAGGTACAATGTCTCACCAGTGCATTTGAAAAGATTGTTATTCACTACATGATTTGTATTCTTTATATATATATATATAAAGATTTCAGGACGAGATAAATAAAATAGAAGGTCAAAAAATATTTTTCAGCATCCGCAACAAGTTGAAATAAACTAGTTTAAACAAATAGATTTGAAAGTTTAATCCCTGTAGAATCAGCGATGAAAATGTTTTACCAACATAAGCGTTTTTCTGTTTTGTTCGTTTGTCTTTTCTATATTTTTATTTGCCTTTAAAAAAGACTTATTAAGAGACGTAAGCTCTCAAGTCAATTAGATGCTTCTTTTGCACTGTTCGTTGTGAGTTTTTTGCATTTATATGTATGTATGTATGTATGTATGTATGTATGTATGTATGTATGTATGTATGTATGTATGTATGTATGTATGTATGTATGTATGCATGTATGCATGTATGCATGTATGTATGTATGTATGTATGTATGTATGCATGTATGCATGTATGCATGTATGTATGTATGTATGTATGTATGTATGTATGTATGTATGTATGCATGCATGCATGCATGCATGCATGCATGCATGTATGTATGTATGTATGTATGTATGTATGTATGTATGTATGTATGTATGTATGTATGTATGTATGTATGCATGCATGTATGTATGCATGCATTCATGCATGGATGTATGTGCGTGTGCGTGTGTGTGTGAGTTAGTAATAGAGATATGTGTTCTCTCTATGTTCCATGTACAAAATTCCATTGTGTGAACCTGTTAACCGGAAGTACATTTGACCACTACCATATCATTTACAATGCTATTTTGTTTTCTAAGTATTGACACATCACAGGAAGCTGCAAATTTTGCGGAAACAGTCTGCACGGTTGAGCTTTCTCCAGGAATAACCGAGCTCAGGATTTTTGTCAAAACCGGTTACTTCGATCAGTAGCGACCTTGGTTAGATGTATGATACTAATGAAATCAGTGTGATGAGTGCAAATACGTGCGTGCAATTCTTTTTGGACGATGGCCAAAACACATAGAATGCTTACGTTCGCTGGCCACGTGAGAAATTAAAGCTTTCTATCATTAATTAATCATATTAATTAAAATACATACTTTCAAAGTTATGCCTGGACAAGTTCTGCTTGCAGGTTTGGCATGCATGGGTTGGTTCTGAACCAATGGGTTTGTGGTATAAGAATGTTCTTGCAGTAATCTTAGAACTAAAGGACAATTTCATTATGTTGTTATGTATATCTTTTGTTTTCTTGCTTGATCTTTGTCAATGATTTATGATACAGTTTTAGTGCGTATTTCATTTTCTTTCTTGTTGAGAAGATATAAATAGGTTGTTTATTTGAATTTGCTTTCAAGACCTAGCCATGAAAATGACCACATACGGTTCTAAAAGCAGTTTGATGTAAATGTCCATTTAAATGATCGAGTTCTGGTTTTTTAAGTAATTGCTATTGTGACAGGAATCGGGATTTGTATTAACGAGGTTCCTATTAACAAGGTCTTCATTCTTATTCCAATATCAGTAAGGAATCATTTACTGTTTTTGTCAATTATAACTTAAGAGGAATCATTTATTTCAATTATTCATTTAAATTATAAAGTGTTAATTGACATTTGGGACCAACACGTTACTTTTAGATAATTGCGCATTTATGAAAAGGATTTCCTCATAACTTATGAAATTATTTTCACCGGTAATTTCAACACATTGTGACAAGATGATGATTTATAAGGAAATTTCACTTCCTCGAGCCAGATTTAATGGCTGTCACTCTCAGATCGATAGAGAGATGACTAATAGGTCTTGTATAACTTTATGAACTTAAAAATATAATATAAATGAGTGAGAAGCAACGAGCTTTGTGTGTGTGTGTGTGTCTTTTTGTGTGTGTGTGTGTGAGAGAGAGAGAGAGAGAGAGAGATTTCAGTTTGAGTCATATCGCTAAGATGTATGCGGTTTGGCAGTTTATGGTGATGTCTAGCACTGGGACATCGTACTGTCCCACCAAGCCACATTATTTTAACACCAGGTCGACCAGTCCTAACACTAACATCTTAAAGCTTATTGCCTATTACCTAATGGGAAATAACGTTAAAGCTTATTGCCTATTACCTAATGGGAAATAACCTTAAAGCTTATTGCCTATTACCTAATGGGAAATAACCTTAAAGCTTATTGCCTATTACCTAATGGGAAATAACCTTAAAGCTTATTGCCTATTACCTAATGGGAAATAACCTTAAAGCTTATTGCCTATTACCAAATGGGAAATAACCTTAAGGCTTATTGCCTATTACCTAATGGGAAATAACCTTATAGCTTATTTCCTATTACCTAATGTGAAATAACCTTCTGGAAGGTTCCTAATGTTTGCACAATAAAACCTTACTTATAATTAGAATATTAAATGTGGCAAACAGAATGTCCGTGACTCAGGCCAAGATAATAATTCTAATAGTTAACCAATACTCTTAGAACACTGTTTTCTATGTATTAGTTGTTCATAGAATATTTTAAAAAAGTTAATGATTCAGGTCAAATTGATAATGGACTTGACTTTAGACAGGGTCAAGTTCAACATATAATGTTCCTTAACATTTAATGAAACTAAATAGAAAAAAAACTAACAAACAATGAAAATAATATGCACATAATATTAGTCTCCTGTACGAAGGTGTCACTCCATGCGTTGATTGTGTAATTTGACATTGTTGGGGATGTAGAGAGAGAGGTACTGAGTTCGAAATATAAAGGAAGAACTCTCATTGTGAAAGCCTTACATAACCTTTATGGAAATAATTATCAAAAAATATAACAAATTTCGTTCCATATTTTAAAACGCATATTTATAATATGCAATATTTTCGATAGAAAACTTACATTTAAAATGACCAGTTTCTTTGAAACTTACCAATTTCCGAACAAATCTGAAATTTCTGTGTTTTAGAATATATTGTGGTTAATTAAGTATCCAAATTGTTAACGATAAACAGAAATGCATAAGAATTCAAAATTTCATACTCACACAAAAATTGTTGAAGTAATTTCGAAATACTTAATTTTTAAATTTAAAGCGAAAATATTATGTTCTGCACCTTCACGGGTATTATCAAAATGTTTTAATGAATTTAAAATAATCAGAAAATTGTGTTTAGTCAAAATATGAATGAGCACAAAGTAATTCAATTGAATAATTTATAAAACAATATTCCTTTCGTATTATATCTGAACACAACTAAAATGATTGTTCTAGGACTAATATTTTGACAGGACTGACTAAATGTTTACTTGATCTTCATTATATACACGGTCATTTAACCTATGACCAAACAAAATGTCTCGGATGAAAATTTCCATCATATTCGTAAACAAAATAAAGTTTACTTAAATGTTAGCAAATGCCGAAACAACTCAGGTAGACCACATAATTTTGAAGGGGAAAGTCATGACTTCAAATCCCAATACACATGATGTTTAGAATGATCATTATGTAATAGGTTGTTTTAAATGACCCTTGCAATCTACAATGAAGGACAAAAGTTCAATACAAATATTGTAATACAAAACAATGTATTTCCATATTTTGACCTATATCATTTTGATTTTCTGCTGCATCTACGCTTTCCTGCACCCCATGAACAGATCTTAAAATTTGTCATGACTGTAGAGCCTCTATTATAATGTATGCATTCAATGAGGAGGATATATTAATAAATGCCTAACATGAATCCGAAGCAATAAAATGTAGGCATCAAGTATTGTCATTTTATAATTAGTTTCATCCGAATCATGCAGTTTTTCAGTGACTGAACTCTATCGTGACTGTTGTTATTCGATATTTTGTCACCCATATAGTATCGTATACTTGTTACATTCTACAACAAAAGGTATATATTTTAGTAAAAATCTCTTAACTAAATGTAATACTAAAATTGGTTATGTAGCTATTTTAAATCTCATCACACGAGTAATTAAAATGGAGGGATCAGGCAGTGATAGGTGTTGATTACAAACCAAAATTAATTTAGAATCTAAATTTGCGTGTACATATTTTGCAGAGCTAGACTACAAGCTTGCCAGGCCCTACAAAAATCATGTTTATATGCAAAAATGAACAAACTAAAAAGAAACAATTCCCTCAAGAAAACTGAAAAGCATTAGCATATGTTGTATCAACGTATTATGCTCCAAAGTCTGTGAAATTTACGACCGTCAGAGTAAACCTGTTATGCTTTAAATCCTGTGGAACACGACTGTCTGTTTAAACCTGTTATGCTCTAAAGCCTGTGGGACACGACCGTCAGAGTAAACCTGTTATGCTCTAAAGCCTGTGGGACACGACCGTCAGAGTAAACCTGTTATGCTCTAAATCCTGTGGAACACGACTGTATGTTTAAACCTGTTATGCTCTAAAGCCTGTGGGACACGACCGTCAGAGTAAACCTGTTATGCTCTAAATCCTGTGGAACACGACTGTATGTTTAAACCTGTTATGCTCTAAATCCTGTGGGACACGACCGTCAAAGTAAACCTGTTATGCTCTAAAGCCTGTGGGACACGACCGTCAGAGTAAACCTGTTATGCTCTAAAGCCTGTGGGACACGACCGTCAGAGTAAACCTGTATTGCTCTAAATCCTGTGGAACATGACTGTATGTTTAAACCTGTTATGCTCTAAATCATGTGGGACACGACCGTCAGAGTAAACCTGTTATGCTCTAAAGCCTGTGGGACACAATCCTCAGTTTAAACCTGTTATGCTCTAAAGCTTGTGGGATACGACCGTCACTTTAAACCTGTTATGGTCTGTAGTTTCCAATACTGAAAATCTAGATATATCACGCACGTGCGAGAAACATATGCCTAAATTTTTATAGGAACTACTTTGTAAACAAGCCTTATATACCCACTAGTACATTCGGTAGGTTCTGACTATTACCTGTGCTCTCTAGAGTGTATAAAAATATAGCATAGAAAAGAATGTCAGACCAAGGCTATCGCATATCTATCAGAGACATATCATTTTACAAGAAAAAAAAGAATGCAACTGAATGTTTCGATAGAAAATTAAGAGCCTCAGAACCATTTAACCAACACGACGAAAAATTATTATTTCCGCTGTCTAAATGGACTGACACGCGACAGCTCCTTTGCAATTTTCCTGTGTAACTTTTTATACAAATGTTAAGCTGGCGATAGAAGAAACACAGTCCCCCAACATGGAGCATGCAAGTGACGGAGCATAAACATGTATTCTTTAGCTTTTAATAAGAATGTAATAAATATACTTACATTTATGTATCTTGAATTTCAGCAAAATACACTTTCTAATTTCTGCAAATCCGAATGACACGTCCTGCATAACCTGATAAATGCTGAGTGTTTATTGGGATTTCGATTACATTTTCGACTGAATTCAAATTCTATATACGGCGCTGTATTGATGCCATAATGCAGTCCATCGAAGTCTGAAATAAACTGGATCAACAAAACAACAAAATCCGTCCATTTCATGGGGAAACATGAACTCGTTTTCTCTAATTAATGCTTTACTCCCATAGGTCGTGCAGTATTATTGTAAATAAAACCTAGCTAATTTTGTCCCATACATGTGAAGTAACCTACAATTATTTAATTTTTTCTGATATCGACTAAAAATGCATGATATGGAGTTATAAAGCTGTTGCACAAAGACTACGTAATAAATATAATTACCCTCAGATTTATCATCTTCAATGATGTAATCAGGGGTGATAATTAGGCATAAATTAAGAAAATGATCATTCAAGAGTTTTCGTTACTTAGGAAAACTGTTAAGTCAAGCCGTTAGTATGTGACATATGGTTTCAGCAATCCACAAGTATGCGACATATAATTTCAGAAATCCATAAGTAATCCGCATATGATTTCGGCAATTCTTAAGTATGCGGCATATGATTTCAGCACACTCTCGAGATGACAATAAACAGCACATATTATATAATATCTTCACCAACGAACGAGTAAACATAAAATACACAAATATACTATCTACACTAACGAATGAGCAATCATAAAGCACATATATATTCTATCCACACCAACGAACGAGCAAGCATAAAACATACCTTTCTACTATCCACACAATCGGGGTGAGAATAAAAAAAAAACACAAATATACTATCCTCACCAACGAACGGGAAAGACAAAAAATATCCACTATCCAAACTAACGAACGAGAAAGCATAAAACACAAATATAATATCCACACTAACGAACAAGCTAAAGCTAGCATAAAACAAACACCTATATACTGTCCACACCAACGAACGCACCTGCAAACACACACATACATTATTAAATGTGTGAGTGTTTTTAGTCACACTACACTACATTCACACGAAATGGTAACTCTAATAGTCTCTTTTCTAGAGATCTGGTTAGACCTGGAAATGGGCTAGTTTTTCAGAACTCAGTGTTCACCTGGTTAATGTCGATACCTCCCAGGTCTGTCTCCGCACACGCAATGTATGCTCCAGTCATTTACATTTGTAAATTGGGATAGAAGACGGAGCTTGAGTGGCGTCACCATGCCATATCTCCATTGTTTTGGATAGTGAATACTTTCTTCTCGATCTGTCCTCTGTGCCAGACCCGGGAATGAATAGCTGGACTCCTTATTTCATGTGGTACTAGTAGTGGTAGCTGTGGCTGACCTTGCAGCAGCGGTGGTGGTGCTGCTGCTGCCATTGGAGGCATCTGCACTTCAGGTATTAACTCACACGAGGTATCATGAAGAGTTGATGCAATATCCGATGCTTTATGCTTTCAACTCTTCCTTCTTTCTCTTCTCTTCTTCCTCCTTTATCCTGACGTTTTCATTAGCATTCAATGCCAGATCATCTAGGAGACGTCTGGCATTCTCCAGGTACATTTAGAGTTCCAACAGTTTTCGTAGTCTGCTGCTTCTTTTTCAAAGTTGACGAGTCAATGATGGTGACTAGACTGACGATTTTGAAGCTTTATATTCGTGGAGCACTGAAGTGAAGGTAAACATCCCATGACACCCAAATTATATCATCACATCAAATGCGTGAACCTTAAAGAAGCACTCACATTTACGCTTTTACTTTTGACCTACAAACATAGGCACGCATGGTCAGACAAGACAGAGAAAACTAAGGGTCGATTTTGTTTAGCTGACCAATGAAATGAAGTGCTTATATACACACATCTATTTTCTAATTATCATTTTGCCAAATTGAATAAATGTGTCATTTCATGTGAGTAATGGTAATTTTTTTAATAAGATTGCAGCCCAGTCTGCCAGGAGGCTTTCCTAAACGATCAAACCTGTTTCTGCGGAAAAAGAAAGAGAACTCTTTGGTGTGAAACGACAGTCCACAAATCTTCTGTTTGTTTTTGCTATTGCTTCTGTTGTTGCTATTGTTGTTGGTCTTCTCTCTGTTTCTTCTGAAGTCCATATTTCTCAGTGCAATATCTTTCTTCACGTTTTTTTTTGTGAAGACCTCTTCTATAAGGTCTTGGGCTATAGGGAGCATCCTGACATTTTATATTTCTTCTGGTTTAGGTATCAAGTTTAGCCTGACAAGATGTAATTGAACGTAAGCTTCTTTCAGTTTATCTTCTCTGGAAGGCATGTTCATACGTTGACGAGTCAACAGTGAATGGTCATACGGGAGATGAACCCGCATTATATGGTACAAACGCGGATAGAAAACATCCCTCCTTAGCTTTAGTGTCAGAACGTTATTATTGCCCATGTCATTATGAGGGATAGAGAGAAAGTCAAATTGCATATATTCACGGTGTGTATTTTATTAAATAAAAACAAACTACATACACGATTTTCTTTCAAAATACTACATTTGTTTTCAAGTAACAAGTATCAATAACATCAAATAAATTATTTTGACAAGGTTGACAACGTTGTGAAATCATGTGAGATTTCCATTGACGAAAGTCATAAGGCCTTTGATGTACACTATGTTTCCTAGCTAAAGACAATATATAACCATAACGGTCACAAAACCATCGTTCTACGTGTTTCATCGTTTCTAGATGAGTGACGATTAAACTAAAACCCTAAAGGTTCTAAAGACTATCCCAGACTACGTTGATGAAGAAACATACTCACGCTATTGTTCACACACCATGTAACCTGTACGTTGTAATTTCACATTAATGAATCGTGTCGTCTGTGCATTCATTTTCATAAAATCAATGACATCGTCTTTCAATGGAGGTAATTAATACGAATCAAAATACTCCACATATTTCTTTTGAAGAAAGTAGACGGCTACCCAATGGTTCCTGGAAGACGACTGTCGTCCGTGTTGATGACTTAAGCTTGATCGTCTTTGGGTTTGCGATGAGGTAGTTTATCTTTAGCACTCACTAAGACGCAGTAAACGAACTGTTGTTCAAAAGGTAATAAAGTTCCCAGGTATCCACATTTTGCGGTTTGTTCGATTTTCTTGTTTCACAGGTAATCATGCAAAATGGCTTCTTTAGAGATGAGACTCCACGCCTCGTTCAGATAATCATCTTGACTCATTCCCAGTCATGTATCGTGTTGAATTTGAGATAATCGTTTTAACCCCCATAGCAATCTCTCGTAATCAATTCCGTAATTGTATCCGCCAGGTATTTAGCAAAAGAGTACACTATATTTTGTTCTTGTTTTGGTTATCTGGACTTGATTAATTAGTCCTGTTTGTCTTGGTCGTGTGGTTCTGTTGCCATAGTGTCTTCCCATTTCATAGATTATTCACTTTTCAAGGAAGGATTAGTGTCTTCCATAGTTTCTAATAATCTAGAATGACTTCTCTCAAACTGTCGATTTCTATGGTATTATCGAATTCAGCATACATGATTGCATTGACTGTCTCGGTGAGAGCGTCTGCAAACTGAAGTTACACACCCAGCTGACCAGATAATATAAGGTGTAATTGTCCCTCCTCGGTGCCTTAATCTGGAAATGTAAGCGATCCATCAGTTCTAAGCTACGTCCTTGCTTGATTTTATTTTTTCTCTGCGAGTCATACATCCCGCATTGTGAGGATTGCCAGCAACTGTTGAAGTTGCTAAGTGGTGGAACTTCTACGTATCAGATTTCCAAATTTCATACCTCGCAAACATCAAATGAATGTTTAAGGGCACGTATCCATACTACTGCTGACCAGTTTGTTATTCATGCATAAATCCACTTTACTGAACAAGGAAGCCATGAAATTATTTCTACAGGACAGAGTATATTTTTGTAAAATCCAAGTTAATGGTCATGGTTTTTTAATTTTCATTAAGTTAGGGTCTCTACCTAAAATGTGATACAATTCACGACAAAATGTATAGGCTGAAGTTTTGTCCATCTCAAATTTCATCAGCAGCGACGAGCTATGTTTGTTACACGATCGTGACACTTCTGTCTCTCTCCAAGGCTTTACCAAATAAGAAATTGAACCTTTCAGTAAATGTGTTTACCAAACTTTGACCACTGTTAATAATGCCCCAAAAGCATTTTCAACACAAAAGTGATTCGTTTAGTTTTGTGGTCTTGTGATTTTATAATCAGCTCCACATCGGCGTTAATCCATGGCTTTTTGCACTTCTTCGTCATATACTTTTATCGACAGTGTTTTGATTTTCGATGATGTTTTTGATTTATACAGGGTGAAGCATTTCCATCAAAGCAACTTCCCAACGAGCTTTGTGATCCATTTGGATGGCCTGAGGTAATCCGGCCATGTAATAGCGTAAATAGTTGTTAGGATACACATATAGAAGTGTCACTAAGTAACGTTAAGCACAAGTGTTTGTTCATACTTCCACAATTCTAGTGTCTGAAGAGTCGCTGGAAGTCAGATGAGTTCCTACAAAAAAGATAACTAGGTCGATTGTTGGAGCTAATGTTTGTCACAAGATTCCCGTTGTTGTTGTTTCCATTAGAGTAATATTTCAGTGATGGTAAAATGGTCCAAAATTGTTTGTCTCCTTGTTACAAACTCAAACTGGCAATGGCAGCAATGATGATACAAAACACCACAAAGATTGACAGAGAAAGACGATTTGAGTTTTTGGCACACGTTTCTTACACCACACCCACAAGTGGTACGTTTGTAGATCTTGCAGGATAGAACTGAGGGAAAGTGTAGTTACTGTAGTAGCTGAGGTTGTATTGAAAGGCATGATGGTCACTTATTTTTATAGTACATGATTTGAGAAAGCGTCATACTGCCAGAACAGTTAAAACTTGACGGATATCCTTCCAATGTACTTGATTTCTTTGACACTGCGTTTTCCCACTTTTCATGTTCTTCGATCCAGAATGCTTTCTATCTCGTGCACATCGTCATCTCTTTTGGTCACTCGGGTAAGTAAAACGTTCATTTCATTCACATCCCCGTTAATTTATTCCACTTTATTGACGGGAGGATAACGGCCACGCACTCGTTCAGTGACACTAAACAATTCAGTAATCCAACTGGGCAAGTAACCTTTGTCGATAGTGCTTTTGGATTTGCCAATGCGTGCTCAATCTCCTGTGACCATGTATCAGTCAAAACCTTTTCTTGGAGCGAAAGAAATGAACGTAGTGACTAATGTCTGATCACTGCCATGCAGGTAACGGTCAAGAATGTCAATAAAATCTTCAAATATATATGGTATATAGCGAAATAGAACAAATGCATCTTTGATGCAGATAAATCGAACTTTTTGCAGATTTGTTCACTTTACTCGTGTGAATTGTTCGAGATAAAATTTATGCAGTTACTAAAGTTCGATGTGTTCTTAGCTCCACGTATCTTCGATAAGGTCTAAGATCAATTGGGCAAAATCAGCTAGTGCGTATGGCCCCCAAACGATTTTTTTCACGTCCTTTAGGAATCTGGCTACAGTGAGGGCAATGACTTAAGATAGGCTCTTGGGTGCACTTTGCACACGCTCGGTGAGCCACATAAAAATTAGGAATTTGAATACAAGTTTTTTGCATGCGTTTAAAATCGAAACGTAATAAATTACCTTTAATCTCCTGGTCATCATCTTCTTCAATTTTATAATGGTATTTCTGACTATAATGTTGGTGTTCCAAATCCACGGTTTGGTAAAAAATGCTACATCGCATCTTTCCTTAACAGACGTGCTCCTTAATATTATTGATATATATATATATATATATATATATATATATATATATATATATATATATATATATATATATATATATATATATATCATATCTATGTATTTATCTTATTTATCTATGTTTATGAGTATCTACTATATTTGTCCCGCCACAGAGTTGTAGCTGCGTGTATTTTGGTCGGCCCTTGTAAAACTGTTGCAAGTGTCCAGTACCGTGACGTCAACTTACCTGTACCATTCGTCTTGTCATTATGCAGGTCCAATGTGTGCTAATACAAAATTTTCTTGATGCTATAGTACCCCAGCTGTTCCTTTTGACGCTAAAATTTGTGACACCAAAGTACCCCAGGAGTTGTTTTTTTTTTTAATGATAGCTCCCACTTACGATAAACTACCCCACTACACTGCCGTGGCACATATAGGTCTGCGAATTAAACAATCTGCTTATCAGTTTCTACAATCGTATAATTTACAGTTTAATTACAGAAATAAACCACTCCTCCATAAACAGATCATTGTCTGAAGACAAAATCTTCTTAACGTTTGGATATAATGTCCATCGATGTGGAATCAGTTGATATCTGGTAATTAATAATGTGCGCTGTGTACTGGATATTTCTCGACACGATTGTTTTAAAGTAATAATTACAAGGCGGTGTTAGTTTTACTAGATCCACACAAAACAAGAAGAGAGACAATTTTAAAAAAATTTCCAGTCATATCGTTGCGATGTAGGAGTTGTGGCAGTTTATAGTGATATCTAGCACTAGGGCTTAATTTGTCAGTGATGTGACATCATGTCCCTCATGGTTACATTATCCTGATACCGGACAGACCGGTCTTAACACAATCTTCTTAATGCTAAGCGCCCCGATAGGCAGCATCTAGCACCATTTTCATAAGTCTTTGGTATGAATCGACCGGTGTTCGAACCCACGAACTTACGCATCTGAGGTAAACGCTGTAAATATTCAGGCCACCGAAGAGAGAGAGAGAGAGAGAGAGAGAGAGAGAGAGAGAGAGAGAGAGAGAGAGAGAGAGAGAGAGAGAGAGAGAGAGAGATAGAGAGAGAGAGAGACAGACAGACAGACAGACAGACAGACAGCTATTGTATATTTAAATGGTACAATTTAATTTACATGATTTGTATTAAAGACCCAAATATTGAACTATGATTTGATATGGTTCTTGGATGTACAATACGTTTCTGTACGTCTGCTTTTGCTGGGATCCTAAGCTTGACATCAATTAGTTAATATGTGTTAATTGGATGTTAGAGAGTCATGGGATAATAACTATAGCTCTAAGCATTTATGTTACCACAGAGCTTAAATGTGTTCTAGATTTTTATTTAGATCCATACGAAGTTGTACATATTAACAGCTGTATTTTCATGAAGTAACTTATACAATATAATTAAAAGTTTCCATAATATGAGTGAGGTCTGAGTGTGTGTTGTCCTTCCTCAAAACTAATCAGACCACCCTTCTCTCATTTCCTTTTCTTTCAATTTTTGATAGTCTGGTTTTAATGATAAGGATTCAATATATATATATATATATATATATATATATATATATATATATATATATATATATATATATATATATATATATATATATATATATATATATATACCATATTAGGTATGCTTGCGACCCATGTTTTGCATTTGTCTATCATAAAACTAAATATTCATAATATCAAACTGTTGGTCGATGCTGCAGTTATCTGGGGCACAACGAAATATTCCCAATAATAGGCTTTATGACTCATTTGTTGGTGCGATTATATAAGGTACAGATAAATATTCCGAATAGCACAATATGGTCTAATTCAATGCACTGTTTACATAGGTTACAAATAAATATTTCTAATAGTAGAATTTTGGTTTAGATCAATGCAGTGTTTATACAGGGTACAAATAAATATGGCTAATAGTAGCATTTTGGTCTAAATCAATGCTGTGTTTATATAGAATACGATCAAAGAGTCCACACATTTGATTCATTGCAATGCAGCACAAGCATCATACCCAGCCTTCGAACTGTGACATATCAGACAGTAAGAAGACATTACAAATTTCAGCATTGCCCAAATTTAAAATATCATTAGCATCGATGCAACGTCCAAGTTTTAAGTGCCAAGTATATATTATAAAAGGCATAAAATTATTTTGTCCTTTTAGAAATAAAATGCAAAATACAGATGAAACATAAGATGATTGTCTCATTGAGGTATATGTTAGCGTTAGTTAGGTTTTATTGTGCACACAGGATTGATATCTTTACTTATTTCACGACTGAGTCTTCTTTAGTTTCCATACGTTTGTTTATACTATATAGTATATAAGTTTGTGTGAACAGATATTTAACATTACGAAAGAATTTTTTACACAGACTTATTGCCCATTGCCAGACCTGCTTTTTAAATAATTTCGAATTAAGTTCAGTCCGGAAATTCATTTGTACTGGAATTTATTTATTCGAATTATCTAAATCAAGTGATTCTTCTCTGGAACTAAAATTTGATTTCTAAAATTAACATTCTTGGAAAAAGAGACTTGAATTTATACAACCATTTTAAAAAGAGATTTAATTCTTTGATTTTATTATTGTGATCACATAAACGATTTTTCGAACATCGGCACGACATTGGCCGCCACAGGAACATCAATACTCTCAGCGTTCAATTTAAGTTAGATTTATGCTAAACTTTATTCAGAACGTTAATTATCATAACTTTTGTCTGTAATTACAGTTTTACTTGGGATTTTAAATCGCAATACCATAAGTTCCATTTATATTTTCACTTTGTATTCCCAGAAAATGCACTATTTATTGAATTTTACGAAGCTTGTTGCTTCTCACTCTGTTCTATTACAAGCTCTAAAATCATAGAAATATAAAATATTCAGCGTCATTTTCTTACTAACGACAGGCTTTCTTACATTTATGTATTTAACAAACGATTAATTATTGCCATGTTGTTAGATTAATTGCAGAAGTTGTTCAAGGATTAGATCTGTTCAAAATAATACACTAAAGACCATTATCACAATCACACATATTCACACCATTAAGCTGGAAAATATATATCATGGTTAGATATTAAATTTATACTTTCTATTGATACCAAGCTGGGAATATCTGAGTCAAGAAATCATTCAGATTTAGAACCTTATAAAACCATACAATATAATAGCTTATTAGGATTTACAGCATAGGAAACTTCTAAAATAGAAACAAATCCTAGACTTAATAAAGGAGGAAGCCATTGAAAGAACGAACTTGGAAGTAAGCAAGATAATTTAAGAAAGAAAGTACTCTAAAGCGGATTTTAAAATCTCTGTATTTTATGGTAAAAAACAGTACTATTTTTAACTAGGACAGATTGAGAATCATTGTAAAAAAAACCTGAAAAATGTGATTAATTAAATGTGAAACAGCTACAGTACCATTTCAAGATTTCATTTACAATTTAAGTTATTATTTATTTATATATATATATATATATATATATATATATATATATATATATATATATATATATATATATATATATATATATATATATATATATATAATCAAAGACTATTATCGCTAATGTCCATGTATTATCTTTACAAAAGATAAAAAGTAACTAAAAGAGACAAAAATGTAAGAGAACCAGGGAAGAAAGATGAAAAAAATTCACGACATGTACACAATCCTTTGCTAGAAGCGAAGTACATAAGTACATAGAAACGCAAAACACGTTTCATTGTGACATGTAAATTTGAGGGCTCCAAACCAGAACTGCTTTAGATGATTGCCCAGACAACAGCGGTAATAACAAAGTTGAGACCAATTTGGAAAGATACCAACGTTGTTTTTTATTCGAAAAAAAAAGTCTGACACGCTAGATTTTCATATTCATCTTTCTGTATGCTTGTGAAGTAAAGTGAAGTGAAGTAAGGACGCTCATATCAGATCTACAATGAATGATTCAAATCTTGGAACCGAGATGCTACCGCACGATTTTCGGCATCTCCTAAATTGACCATAACAGGATCCAACGAGCCAACTGATCTTATGAAGACCTCGTAACTATTGTAAACAAAGCGCAAACTGAAGTGGCACGTTCATGTCTCAAGATCGTCTGGACTGTCAAAAACAATCTTGCAAGACAAAGTGCGAGGGTACAGAAAAAGAGGCAGACAGAAGAAAGGTAGGAAAGGAACATTAAGGAGTGGACAGGCATGGGATTTGAAAATTCCCAAAGGGCAATAGAGAAAAGGAAGAGATAGAGAGAATTGGTTTTAATGTCAACAGTGATGCCACAAGAACCACTTTGGTTAAGGGACTGATGAGGATAATGATGACATAAATAACTGTTCTGTGTTGAACGCGGGTGCCTGAAAGCTAGGAGATTTATACCATTTTTCGTGCCGTGGATTTGGTGCCTCGTTGACAGGAAATCAGTATCATTACTCATGGTGTGGGTTTTGTGCCTGATTGACAGGAGATTAATGCCATTGCTCTTAGCGTGGATTTGGTGCCTGATAGACAAGACATTAATGCCATTATTTATGGCATGGGTTTGGTTCCTCATATCTAGGATATTAATTCCATTACTTATGTCGTAGGTTTCGTTCCTGATAGCTTGGAGATTGGTACCATTACTTGTAGTGTGTTTTTGGCGCCTGATAGCTAGGAGATTGGTATCATTACTCGTGAAGTTGGTTTGGTGTTTGATGGCAAATATGCCGACTCTAAAGGTAAGCAGACATCGGTTTTCATCTCTATAGACTTGCTGATTACAGAATAAGTGTGCTTTCAAATTTTTGGACGGTTTAATATCTTTAAAACAGAATAAATACAGTTTTTGATATTCAAGCAATATATATGTCCCAAGAATTAAAATATCAGCATATGGAAAGCAATCGTTTATAAAATGAGATACCAAAAAAATTTAGACAGCAATCCAACTGTCGAAATTTAGTTCATTTAGATGTTTAGTTCTATCCTGGTGTAAATGTCATATCTTAAAATAATACTAACCTCTCATCCAACCCCAACCACAATAATGAAAACTAATGTTAACATTGTATAGTGCTTACCTTGCTCATGTCCTAATTTATGGATTATATTGTGTTTGAATGTCTTGTTACATGCTCGTTTCTTTTATGCAACGTAATATAAAATTTCAGAGCTTATATTTAATAGTGGTTTGCAATCATGCTGAAATATCTTGTCTCCTTCTTGTCTTAATCAATTATCGCTTTCCATCATGTTTGACTATATATGTGTAATTTATATAACTTTCTTTCCTAAAAATACAGATCCTTACTTTCTGTATTTTATACAGGATACGCATTTTACTTTTGTGTGGCTGTTATCGTCGAACCATTTTTTCGTCCTTTGATCATTTATTTAGGGGATAGAATGAGCATATGCCAGAGAGTACTAGAGCTCTGTGATTACATACATACATACATACATACATACATACATACATACATACATACATACATACATACATACATACATACATACATACATGCCCAACAACAACAACAACTTACGTATGTATGTATGTATGTATGTATGTATGTATGTATGTATGTATGTATGTATGTATGTATGTATGTATGTATGTATGTATGTATGTATGTATGCATGCATGCATACATACATACATACATACATACATACATACATACATACATACATACATACATACATACATACATACATACATACGTAAGTTGTTGTTGTTGTTGGGCTTAACGCTATTTTTCAGCACACGATAGGCTATTCATGGCGGCCAGTATTACTGGTGCCTCAGCAGGGAATTAATTTCAGCTTAGAACAACCCTTTTTTGTCACTGTCGCTCTGTGATTACATACATACATACATACATACATACATACATACATACATACATACATACATACATACATACATACATACATACATACATACATACATACATACATACATACATACATACATACATACATACATACATACGTAAGTTGTTGTTGTTGGGCTTAACGCTATTTTTCAGCACACGATAGGCTATTCATGGCGGCCAGTATTACTGGTGGAGGAAGACACCGGGAAATCACCGGAAAGAACCACCGACCCACGAGAAGCTACTGGCAAGCTTTCTCACATATCCACATTCGCCGAATCCTAGACTCGAACCCATGCAGACATACGTAAGTACATACGTACGTACATACATACATACATACACACACACACACACACACTATATATATATATATATATATATATATATATATATATATATATATATATATATATATATATATATATATATATATATATATATATATATATATATATGTGTGTGTGTGTGTGTGTGTGTGTGTGTGTACAGAAAGAGAGAGAGATTGGGAGAGAGAGATAGATGTATAGCATGTACGCTGAATCAATCACATATCATTAATGCAGCGTATATACTGTACATTTATTTTATTTATATCACCTACACATAAATATCCTTGCCCTTTGAAAGGAGTTATGATTTACCACAGGCAGCCGTGTATTGACCTAGACAGTAAACTTCTAACATGCCCGTGTATGGTCGCTGCAGAATCTAGTTCTATGCCATTGGAGCTAATCGCAATTACTTTGCATACAGATAAGTTGATTAACTTTAGTGAATATCACACGCTTATGATTGAAACACAAAATATGGTTTTAATAATAAAAGTAGAGCACTATGATCACTTGGTTATCTAGGCAGTTTACATGAACGCTAAGCCATTCACCTATCGGATCATGGAAAGTAATGTGGAATATAAACTAAGCGAAATGATGAACTAACAAGAGGTAATTAAAATATTTTAATATATTTACATTTGATCTAAGTCATTACTCTGCTCTAGTATCAGTATCACCGACTACTCTCTCTCTCTCTCTCTCTCTCTCTCTCTCTCTCTCTCTCTCTCTCTCTCTCTCTCTCTCTCTCTCTATCGCGTGCGCGCTCTCTCGTTCACTTGAAAGGCGATAAGGCATTGATGCAGGTTGTTCGACCCCGGATAAAGTTGCAGATAAGCAATCTTTAACATGTTGCAATCCTTTCTGAGCCTATCTGAAAATTCCCACACAACTGAGTGACTACACCGAAACAAAGCTTTTATTCCATTATGACAACCTTCTAAAGAATTCGTTATTCGTGGTAGCCATATTATTGCAGAGTCTCATTGATTCAAGACGTTGATATGAAATAGTGCCGGTTCTTTTTGGTTAACTACACAACGCTGACAACGTCCCCTCACTTACTTGTGCTCGAAATAGTTCTATAGTTTATCAATGTAGGCATGTTATCTGCCAAAATATGAAAGGCGTCAGCCACTTAGTAAACTATAAAATGAGTTAGACCTCTAACTGAGCTACAAAATTCATCATTTAAATTTATTTACCTTTGCGGAGAAGATTGTGTCATACATGGAAGTAACACATTTCCTCTAGCACTCGGTAATTTATTTCTAAATGCGAACAGCAATTATTTCAAAATTGCTTAATATTAAATTCGGTGCAATATCTGAGCTTAACCGTTTTGGTTTTTCAAGTACATGGCATCATGTTTCGCGACTTTTACGATGTAGCAAGCAGTACAGAGCATCAAGTACTCAAAATATAAATGAATGTCAGTCAACCACATCAAAAAACAGTCCTGTAGAACCTTAAAGATCTCTTCAGCCAACCAGATCAAAGGTCTAGCCAAACGATCCAACATATGACGACATTCTAGAAATAGAATTCGAATACAATCGTTTCTTGTATCATAAAGTACAAAATTCGAAAATCTGGGAAGGATGTCTAATCAGAAATCTGAAGGAGATGACGAAAGTTCTGTCTTAACATACTAAATCCAACAAATTTCTGTTTATGATAGGGAAACTCTTGATTCAAAGAAAAATGCTCTTGATATCGCATGGGAACCTGTGGAGCAAGCGTTGCGGTTTCAGATCCTTTCTTTGCACTCAATCTTTCGAGCACTTTTCTTTTGTCTTTTCCTTCATCTCACAAACATTTTTTAAGCAATGATGTAGTCAAATTTGTGATGTGCGAAATATTGTCTAACGTCCTTTAAAACCTCATATAAGTATTTGAGTCATACGACATCTCCATGTGCTTTGCATTTTCTATATGCTTACAGTACTCGCAAGCGTTAACAGTACTCGTAAGCGTTAACAGTACTCATAAGTGTTAACTATAAAATCGTATTCTACTCGTTGAAGTTCATTACCAGGATTAAGACAGAACGAAACCAATACTTATTTTGAATAAACTCAAGCAGTCAGTTATTTTACTTGGACTTTAAACAAAAGCGACGCCAAAACTTGTTTTGATATTTAATGCAGAAAGACAGTCGTATAAAGCCAACATAATATTAATGTTACCATAACCAAGACAGAAACCACTCAAACGTGACCAACAAATGGCTTAATTAACTCCAGCAGAATCCATATGTTATGATTGTGTATACAGAAAACTAAACCAAATTTGTTTGGAACGATTGTGCATAATACCGCTCACACGAAACTAATATAATAATACCTTCTGTATTTAGGATCATTTGGCCGATAATCAATAATAATCAATAATCTTTATCATCAATAACGGTCATGACCAAACTTCCATCTGACCAAATCTTCATATGACCAAATGCCCCGTAATTATTAATCCGTCGTGAAGGACGTACTTGTTCTTTGTGTTTCACTTGAATCTATAGAAACACTGTAAATGTGTTCTACTAATTCAAGGGGAAAACTACAAATATTTTTCATTAAAGTATTCATTGATATAATACTCATGACCCATCAAATATAGGTAGTGACAGCAAGTGAACCATCTGGCACGTTACAAAGAATATGTCTTTATACTCCATATGACGGTCTTCATGCAACAATTGAAGCTCTGTAATTGATCACATCGTCTTGAGTAAACATGTCCTGCTTTGGTACTACGTATCGCATCCAGATCGTTTGCCCATTCTTTTAACAACTAGTGTAGACTTTCAAAATTTCAACTGCCCAGATAAGTAGCCAGAATCGCGTATCCATTTTTATTTGTGCATCACAATTAGGAAGTGCTGGTCTGGGAGTGCATGGAAGATCCGTGGATCGGTACACGCACAGCATATCTTGTACCAGTAAAAACGAACTGTCGTACTGCATAGCTGTCATCAATTTAGCGACAAATCACACCAAGGGGCGTCGCTCTCGACGGGGTGAACCGAAATGTTGTACTTGAACGCTTACGAACAGAGAATGACATCTGGTCGCAAGGTAGGTCAACGTAGTCGAGTTCATTATTAAACTTGGAGTCTGTTGTGCGCCCTCGCTTGGTTGTCTGTTTTAAATTATCTCTTATATTTTAAGATCAGTGTTTCTAGTTATAATGACGTATTGGTCTTGGAATTTTCTCCTTTTATATAATGGAGTTCGTCGTCTCGGTAGGTAAAGTATTGAGCTCAGGAAGTCTTAATCTTTTCTAGTACACAATTTGATGGACTTTTTTACAGGACCTCCACCACTTGAACATATCGACTTGGATCTGCCAAGTATTCCGTCATGGGTCATGTTGGATATTATACCGGCTTGTCCCACAAATAATTTAACGTGACCACCCAAGGATATAAAGAACGCACATTGGTGCATTAGATTTCTTCTCCTTGAGATTTCTCCACGTCATGCAGCAAGCGTGTTAAATTGGCTGTGTGTCAAACAAACTGTTAACTTGTATAGATCGTAACAATGGGCAATGCATCTAAATGTTGGATCGTTTTCTAAACGTTGAATGTACTCCAATTTCTACAGTTATATCATGTCTTATCCGTGTCTTTCTTATCTAACCAATAGTTTATCTGTTTTCGCGTACAACTCAACGCTTTTGGATTTGGAAAACATTTCAATTCGTTTCAGACCATCCTGAACACACACACACACACATACACATATATATATATATATATATATATATATATATATATATATATATATATATATATATATATATGCAATAAACTGACGACGAACAGTACGAAACTAGTAACTAACTAGCCTAAGTGCTTTCGACTCTTAATGAGTATTCTTCAAAGGCAAATACAAAACATATATACGAAAAACAAATAAACACAAACACGTTGTGTTTGTAAACCTCTACATGGCTGTCTTCACATATGCTAAAACTATAAATACAACCAGCTTGTATAGACTAGTTGCGGAAACTGAAAACATTGTATAATTCCCGAAAAGTCTACAAGCCAAAGCGACATCTATTTTTACTTTTTGTACATTTATTTAACGCATATTATATCCCGGATATTTGACTCTATACCGGTTATTCTTATAGTAAAAATTGAAGGATAATAAGATTTAGAAAATGTTAAATTCTGCTAGTGCATAGTTTTCATTTTCTAGTCTTCTTGGTTTAGACCGCTTGGTTTCAATGTTCTAAAGCGGCGTATCCAGTATGATTCATTTTCCTTCCTGGTTTCGGAACTCCAGCTGTGGTTGTTAGCATTAGCGATAAGTATTATATCACTGAAAGTGTGACCAGGAGAAGTGTTCTGCGACCGGGCTTCTGTACAGCTTTTTTGTCATCCAATCAGATCTATGAAGGTTTATCCTTTTGTGTAGCTTTTCAGTTTCTCTGACATACCGAAGGCCACAGATCTTACATGTGATGAGATAAATCACATTCTCTGTTTCGCACGTTTTGTTTGGACCATGTATGTTTAGTTTTTCTTTAGTCACTGTGCTAGTGAATGTCTTGATCTCTATAATAAGTTGACAGCTTTTGCATCTTTTATCGCCACAGGGTCCAGATTGACTAGGTTGGTTTTGACTACCGATTGGCGTTAGCTTTGCCCTGACTAGGATGTCCTTTAGTTTTTTTTGGTCTCCGGTAAGCTACTACATGTTTGTTCGGAAATATTAGGTTTAGTATGTCTCACGATTGCACGGTTGGCCAGTGGTTTGCGATGATTTTACCTACTTTGGGATTGTCTGGGTGATAGGACAGAAAAAATGATATCCTATCAACCTTTTCTTTCTGTCCATATATGAGTAGGTCATCACGGTTTGTTTGTTTGGCCCTTTGGATTGCCTCCGCAATCAGGTCTTTGTCGTAGCCTCGGTAAATTAAATGTTTAGCCAGCTCTTCAGACCTTTCCATGAATCTTTCATCGTCGGAGCAAATTCTGCGTATCCTCAGCGCCTGGCTATATGGAATGTTCTTAATGCAGTGTTTTGGATGACAGCTGGTTGGGAGGAGATACTGGTGTTTGTCGGTTGGTTTCGAGTAGATGTCTGTGTGTAATTTGTTTTCCACCAGTCTGGTTGTTGTGTCCAGGAAAACATGGTTTGTATTCGTGCTTAAAAAGGCAGAGGTGTCTAAAGAGAGTATTGATTTAAATACTGCTAAAAGGTGTGAATAGAAGAACAGAAGTGGTGCGGTATGTGTCCACTAGCATTGGTAAATAACTCCAGTGGGCCTTTTGAAGACCACTCAGATCTCTCCAATTGAATGATACGAATTTGATTTGCGAAGCCTATGAGAAGTGAATTGTGTTATAGTAATGCATATGTTCGTTTGTATGATTTTGAAGACAACTAAAACTTATAACCACCTTCTTTACCTCCTCTCTCTTCTCTTGATATTATGTTTATACAATTTTATGGTAGTGTGAAAACACTCTCTACCCTTTTCATCTATGCTAATATGAATGTATATTTGTATGAAAGTTATTGATTATTTTATCCATTCTTTTACATCTTGCCTCTTTCTTGTGGTTTAGTATGGTTGCACGCGTGTGTGTGTGTGTGTGTGTGTGTGTGTGTGTGAAGTATGTGTATCAACATTCCCTACTCCTTTTACTGGATGGTAGGGTGTGGTTTTGGATAGGAAACAAGAAGCATGTGCTGGATTGTACATATTGTGCGTTCAGATTGTAGAAAGTCAATTTTATATTACATCCTTTATACCTATAAAATGTTGACCCCTTTTCTCCTGCACCATTAAAATTGAATTTCCACTTGATCCTATAAAATGTCAACCTCTGTTTACTTTACCTTGAGAAAAAAATATAATTTACATTGTCCCTAAAAGCTCATTCTTATATCAAATCTGTTGACCCATTTAATACAGAATTACCCCTTGTTCCCCACCCAAGGTATGTCTACGTGTTATTCTACGGAAGTCTAATAAGCCTCATATGAATTCTGGTCCCAGTCTTGCTTCGAGTCAGAACCCACTAATGTAGTCGCTGTCTATATTTATATGTATCTTCTCTCAATTTTTTGTGAGACAAGAGTTATATCTACGCAATCTTCCTATTGTTTTTATAGTATTTGTCTATTCTTTAGACTTTGAGCAATACAGTTTAAATGTCATTGTGTATTTCGTCGACAATGAAGTTTTCATGCTGATCTGCTAGTGAGACCAGTGACCTATTGCACCGTGCTCTGTTGACAATCCAGCCTCCCAAATCATGCAGGATAACCCATGATAAAATTCCATCATTAAGGTATTCAATAATAAGATGTGCTTTATTTTAATTTGGAAACGATGGAAAGTTCATTACTGAGTAAAATTATTGTAGAGACTATATAGGACAAATTATTGGAAGCAAAGTCCGTATGTCCTCCCCGTCCTCATTGCCACATACAATAATCATGGTCAGGCAGGCAATTGTCAAAAAGATTTGGGTAGAATTCCTAGGAAAGGTTTTGGCATCTGTGTCTAATGCTAATCATTATCAAGATTATACATAGTCTGTGCAACTGAAAATGTTTTACTGAATACATAATTAGTTGTAAATTAGCAAGCAACATGGGTGTTTTCGTCATCAAATGACTTAGCATACTTTTCAACACAGGAAAAATATATTTTATGTTTGTGTAGTCAAACAGTCACTACCTAATTAGGATCTACAAATTAGCCATGACTTAAATGAAGATTTCTACCGACGAACAGATGGGAATGTAATGACGCCTAAATGATCATTGTTTGCTGTCTCTAATGCGTGCTTGACACAACTAGAAACGGGTTTAGTCCGTATGATTCCTGACATAGATTTTTATCACTCTGAGTATATTAATATTGAAACCAGTTAAACGTCCACCATCATTAATCGGATCTAGAACAAGTATCATAAGCTATAATTCAATATTATATTGAACTCCGATACAAATATAAAAAGGGAGGAAAAGGGTTGTCAACATTTTATCACGTCTTAAATAAGACAATCCTATTACGTCTTGAATAACTAAATCCTATTTACGTCTAGAGTTTGATTTGTAAGGGACACTGCCATATCAGCAATTTAAATAATATGATTTTCTATTTACTGGCAGATTGATTCTGACAAAAATGTCGAGTACAAAAATGTGAAAAGCCAACTTTGCCAGCAAGAAAGTACATAAAGTATAAAAACCAAAAATATTTGAAAATCTATTTTTGGATACAAAATGCTAAGTGAAGCATCGAATTTTTTTTACAGATAGTGATCTGCCTTTTATGAACCAACTCTTCTCACACAATTGAAAATTGTTTATATCAACATTGATTTCTTTGTAGTTGTGGTGGTATAATTTATATAAATAACTATGATAATGGAAGCTTTTGTACAATTTACGGTAGACAAAGATAAATCTGCCACTTATATATGTCAACATATTTGTACACAAAATAGATATATTCCATATTTTAGATATTGAATTAGGAGGGTGTATTATTCTCTTCTTACTTATAAATTTTCCATGCTTCGTTTATTATTTGAGATATGAGAATCGTCATAAGACAACGGTTGCAGTCATTATTCAACTTCAAGTCTGATGTTCACTGACCAATTCGTTCCATTGGTTTATTTTTATGGAACAACGTTCTTGTACAGATGTTTGCTACATTAGACCGGTCTCGGTTGTTATTGCAGGTATATATTCTGCAAGCTTTCAATTCCATTAGTAGTAGATGTTGTTGTTTTTGCAGTGGTGAAGATAGTAAGAATAGTAGTGGTGGTAGCTGTAATACTATAGTAGTAGTAGTAGTAGAGTAGTGTTGTTCGTCCGTCCCGTCGACAAAGACCACTCTAGTCATCCGTGAGTCGGAGGGACTGGTGTAGTAGTAGTAGCAACATGAGGAGCAGTAGGAACAACGTCTATTATTAGTAGATCTAGTTTTACTGTTGTTACTGTAGTGGCAATCTCTAAAGTGGCGTTTAGGGTCATACTGTAGATGGCATAGAAGATGTTAGTAATTTGTTTTCGTTTGCAATATCAACTTCAATTTATTGTTTTTATTAAATGTCTCTGCTTAAGTAACCCACATATAGCGTAATACAGCTTCTTCACACGCATGAGGCAAGTGAAATGCTAACGTAACTCAAAGTATATCAAACATCACTTCCTAGAGCTTTTAAGCTATATAAGAAATTAAAGAAGACACTTATATATATATATATATATATATATATATATATATATATATATATATATATATATATCCCGGTGTATGATTTTATCTAGTCTTTTTTTTAAATTATGCACGACTGATTATCTTTACATTTTGCCAAAGTTGATAAAGTCTGTTTTAGAAATATAAAGAATGAAAATTGTATAGTATATATAAATAGATGCTTACATACTTGTTGCAAGTTACTAAAAATAGAATTATAATATGTTTATAAGATTTGTCTTTTTCCCATTGGAGGGATGAGTTTGTAAGTTTCAAAAAGAATTATTTAATTTCCCATTAGTTGGGCTAGGATGCAATGAACAGGAGTTTCGAACCACCTGCTGAGTAGTATATTCTGTCACGATGGATGTAATGTGAAATATAATCATCATAGAAAGCACTTATAAGAAATAAATAAGCAATCAAATCTCATTGTTTGGAGTCATTCTTATTTATTGTGCTTCTAATGTAACATGAAAACCGCCGATGTCTTTTAAGATGATTTAAGATATTATCTGAGAAGAAATATCATTTTTTGACTATTGTGACAAGTTGACAGTGCTATGTCTTTGGACTGTTAAGGCAGTAGAGAGTGTTCTGTTTTTAGACTGTCATAGCATGTAGATAGTAATCTATTTTGGACTCTCAAGTCAAGTAGACAGATCTCTGTCTTTGGACTGTGAGGACAAGTACAGACTGCTCTGCTTTTGGACTGTTAAGTCGACTGTGCTCTGTCTTTGGACTGAAGGCAAGTAGAGAGTGCAATGTTTTTGGACTGTCATAGCATGTAGATAGTACTCTGTTTTGGAATGTCAAGACAAGTTGACAGTTCTCTGTCTTTGGACTGTGAGGGCAAGTAGAGATTGCTCTGTATTTTGACTACAAAAGGTAAGTAGACAATTTTCTGTCTGTGGACTGTTAACTCATGTCGACAGTCCTATGTTTTCGGACTATAATATTATTTTAGAACTATTGAGAAGTATTCAAAGGAGTTCTGGACAAAACCATTTTGACAACGTCACAATTCTAGGAGTACGCCATTATTTCCAGTTCTGATGTTTATTCGAAACTATTCATTCTTTATCACTTTTATATAACTTTTCAACATTTTGTTTGGATTCGCTTTATACTAAAGTACGTTCCTCTCACATTTGTATTCAAAACTTTGAGAACTAAATTATTTGGTAAGTTTCAAAAACCTTGTTGGTTTTTCTTCTTTCTGTTACTCATTTTACGACCGTAGAGTTATACGAATGAATAGTATATATTTTGTTTTCTAAGAGCTACGACTATTGTAGAAACTTGTAATCCCCTATGTACGTATTAAATGATTATTTGAACTTGATTTGTTACAGTATCGATTTTAATACTGTTTTATAACAGCAAAATGAAAAAAGAATACGTCTTGTCTGGGATTTGTAACAGTAACTAGAAAGAGAATAAATCTAGTTTGAGAATTTTATTAGTTGAAAGGTTGCACATATCTAGTCTGCTCTACATTAAAGTTCATATATCTTGAATGCAAAATTTGGAAAAGATGAACCAACAAATCAGTGGACTACACTGTTCTTTCTCGAAGCGGTGAACGGCTATGTAAAATTATATCTGTGTATTAGTACACGTTACCAGAATCAACAGTTCCTAGCCTAGGCAATGTGCCACAATCTACTACTTGTAACAAGGCTCAAGTTTCTTTTATTTACCTATCACTGTACCTAATAATGCAATGCTGATATTGCCAAACATCGGCAGAGTTCCTTGGGTAAGTAATTTCTTGGGCTATGACAGAATTAAGAAAGAATAGCATCTGAACTATAGGACTACCTGACAAAAAATGCTGGGATAAAATATATGGCGTTTCTTCGTGACTCAGAGTTACACAAGTGATTTGCTTTAAAACATGCATCCATATCACAAAAGTTCGCCTGGAAATTAAACGAAGCCTGTTCTGGCATTAATATTGGTTTCATACCTATTTTATCTTTTATCACACCGATGCTCATTCTGCTTTTCATCATTGCCCATCCATAGTGGAATAATTCAGAGGTTTAATCGGAAGCCACTGCATCCATATGCTTCATTGCAACGAATCAAACGAATAAATCCTAACTTGTTTTAAATTCCATTCATTTCATGCAGCTGAACATGTCTGGAATGCTTAATGAAGACAAATCGTATTTGCATTTTGTTTTGATATGGATAAAATAATTCGTTTGATCTATGATGGCTTCGAGACATCCGTATGCAATATTCATTTCTCCACCTACACTGAACAATCCATGCATGTAGTTCTTTTACATAAATCTTATGAGTGCGATTAATATTTATAACATTGGCAGATGTTATTGTTAATGCATGAAATGATTATAAAAGCCATAAAAATACATTTTAACTTAATCAAACAAAAACGCAATTCATTCTCAGACAGTTAAATATTTAATATTCTTTGAGGACGTCGCCATGGCTAATTAGTTTAATAGTTGCAGGTTCGAATCAACCCAAGACCAGCCTGTGTCAGGTACAATGGTGGGGCTCTATCACTTTACTCCTACTCAACTTGTGTCAGGTACAATTGTGAGTTTATATCACTTTACTCCCAGAAGTTTGTCATTTATATGAAACAATATGCACGATCTAACTGTGATAATCAATGGGCAGAAAAGCTCCTTTGGCTTTTCTGTTTGTCCACATCTACACTACCCACGTTAATAACATCCACGAGAATAAGGAACTCTGTTTCGATAGTATTGGTCACTTCTACATTTCAGTAATTCAAATTTTCTAAGCGCAAATAAAAATTTACATTGCTAGATGCAATCCGATTCGTGAACAAATGTTTTAAAAATCATTCTTCCGTCGAAACTGTTTCAAATTAGTAACACATTTTAAAAATGACACGAATTGTGCTTTGTCGTCCTAAATCAACTCTGGTCGCATTATCATAAACATTACCTTTCTATACAAGTTATAATAATTAAACAGCCATAATAACCAGTCTGGCATGCTTGCTATATTGACGAGCGACAATAATAAATATAAAGAATATTCCAATTATCGTCTATGGAGGAATAAAGTAAAATCACTCATAACAAAATATAAACCGTCCTGATTTAAAGAAGAAATTGTCTCATTCACTTACAATAGATCCATCTGAAATCATCTGCTTCAAATAACTTCCACGACAGCAATATTTGTATGTCCAATTGAACTTAGTTTCACGGACTATCAGGATATTGCAAATCAGTTAAAGCTTTATTTATGTAATATTTCCCAAAATATTTGAAAGTTTTATTTATTTAGCCTAATATAAACAGAACTGACGCATTCGCTGATGAAATTGTACCTAATCATGTTGGTTTTCAAATCCAGTTAATTACATCACCCAATGCCATTAACAATTTAACTAACATCGCTTTTGTATGGAATTCTACCTCAAAATAAACAAATTTCTCAATCTCTGATTAATCGAACAAAGTACATAACTGTAGCATCACCCCATGCAGAGTTTCAGAGTCTATCCATTGTTATGTATTTACCTGTATTTTTGTTTTAAAATAAGAATCATCTTCAGATCTACATTGATCAACACTTTAGCTAATTGCATATATCCAAGTATCAGGGAGGGTGAATCCTACAAAATTTTGCTCGTGTCGTTAACCTAAAATAACGGCTCCTAAAGAAGCTGAAAAAAGGTGATTATCCCTAAACCAAAATCTCTAACTTATATTACCGTACGGTCAATAAACCGCATTAGGTTAGCTCAGTTTTGTTATACTATTATTGACTTTTTTTTACCCTGACTTTATCGAACTATTTTTCTCGTTAAAAACACGAGCAAAAATTTTGTAGAGATTCACCCTGCCTGCTGCTATTTATTTATTTAAAATAAAAAATAATATTAAATTGACTTAACTAAAGATAATAAAGGTCCTATATTTACACGACTTCTTTCAGAAATCTGTAGATTTTCTAAGATTGAGTCATATATTCAGATGATTTATTTATAACAAAATCTGAAATTAGGCCCAAAAACAAAATAAAATTAATATTATTTACGTTAAGAAACAAAAATTAAAATAAATTATTATTTATATTAAAATCTGTAAATGTGAGAACATTTATGTTTGAGTCATATGTTTACACGACTTCTTTCAGAAATCTGTAGATTTTGTAAAATCGAGTCATATGTTTGCATGAATTATAACAGAATTCTTTAGATTTTGTAAAATTGAGGCATATGTTTGCATGATCTATTTCAGAAATCTGTAGATATTTTAAGATTGAGTCATATATTCACATGAATTATTTATTAAAAAAATCTGCTAAAATCTGAAATTAGGCCCAAAAACAAAATAAAATTAATATTATTTACGCTAACAAACAAAAATTTAAAAAAAATTATATTATTTACGCTAACAAACAAAAATTAAAATAAATTATTATTTATATTAAAATCTGTAAATGTGAGAAATTTTATGAATTATTTCAGAAATCTGTAGATTTTCTAAGATTGTGTCATATATTTACACTACTTATTTCAGAAATCTGTAGATTTTCTAAGATTGAGTCATATGTTTGCATGAAATATTTCAGAATTCTTTAGATTTTGTAAAATTGAGTCATATGTTTGCATGAATTATTTCAGAAATCTGTAGATTTTGTAAAATCGAGTCATATGTTTGTATGAATTATTTATAAAAAAATCTGAAATCAGACCCCAAAACAAAATAAAATATTATTATTATTTACGCTAAGAAACAAAAATTAAAATAAAATTGATATTATTTACGCTAACAAACAAAAATTAAAATAAATTATTATTTATATTAAAATCTGTAAATGTGAGAACCTTTATGAATTATTTCAGAAATCTGTAGATTTTCTAAGATTGAGTCATATGTTTGCATGAATTATTTCAGAATTCTTTAGATTTTGTAAAATTGAGTCATATGTTTGCATGAATTATTTCAGAAATCTGTAGATTTTGTAAAATCGAGTCATATGTTTGTACGAATTATTTATAAAAAATCTGAAATCAGACCCCAAAACAAAATAAAATATTATTATTATTTACGCTAAGAAACAAAAATTAAAATAAAATTGATAATATTTACGCTAACAAACAAAATCAAAATAAATTATTATTTATATTAAAATCTGTAAATGTGAGAACCTTTATGATTTATTTCAGAAATCTGTAGATTTTGTAAAATCGAGTCATATGTTTGCATGAATTATTTCAGAAATCTGTAGATTTTGTAAAATCGAGTCTTATGTTTGCATGACTTCATTTATAAATCTATAGATTTTGTAAAATTGAGTCATATGTTTGCATGAATTATTTATAAAATATCTGAAATTAGGCCCAAAAACAAATAAAATATTATTATTATTACGCCAACAAACAAAAATTAAAATAAAATATTATTTATATCAAAATCTGTAAATGTAAGAAAATTTATGATTGAGTCATATATTTGCACGATTTATTTCAGAAATTTATAGATTTTGTAAACTCAAGTCATATGTTTGCATGAAATATTTCAGAAATCTGAAGAATTTGTAAAATCGAGTCATATGTTTGCATGAATAAAAAATCTGCTAAAATCTGAAATTAGACCCAAAAACAAATAAAATATTATTATTATTATTATTATTATTATTATTATTATTATTATTATTATTATTATTATTATTATTATTATTATTATTATTATTATTATTACGCTAACAAACAAAAATTAAATAAATTATTATTTATGTTAAAATCTGTAAATGTGAGAAAATTTATGATTGAGTTATATATTTACACGACTTATTTCTGAAATCTGTAGATTTTCTAAGATTGAGTCATATGTTTGCACGACGTCTTTCAGAAATCTGTAGATTTTCTAAGATTGAGTCATATATTTACACGACTTATTTCAGAAATCTGTAGATTTTCAAAGATTGAGTCATATATTTACACGACTTATTTCAGAAATCTGTAGAATTTTTAAGTGTTTATCTGTCTGTCTGTCTGCTAAGAAACCAAACCTACCGTTAGTTCCCCAGCCGATAAATGTAAACGGTTGTTTTTATCTACTGACCTTGGATGACGTGATTACCTGTGTATACAGACGTAATTAAATCCTTTTTTTATAAGGTAGGTTGGTATTCCACTGTAAACGTAAGACAGATATCGTAATATTAGGCTTTTCTACAGCAAAGCGTGATGCATTAGTCTGGTATGCGTTTTTCTTAGTGAATTAAATAGTTTTGAAGCATACAGGTTTAAAAAGTTACCTTTACAAATAAGCTGACTTCACAAGCCAAGACTTACTTGTGTTTATCGATCCGTGACAAAAGCAGATTATTCTAATCCTGCGTTATTTTCAACACAATTCATATAACCGGCTGATGTATTTTAGCTGCAGACTGCACAATACTCCAATTTAATGGTCATAAGAATCAACTACTCTCTCATTGTATAAACATCTGGGTTATTCAAACAATGACGAATGCATTAATCGATTTCCGGTATTTGTACGTAGTGGGTTATTTCCCATTTTTATGTTCATGATTTTATTTATATATTTATATATTTTAGTAAGATTCATACACATAAATAGTTAACTATCTTAATAAAATTATATTTGTAAAACCATTGCGTAATAAGAAAATCATGTAGTAATAATTAAAACTGTTATATTCAGCGAACGCAGCATGGTGTAGGGGTAGATCGTTGGACTCTAAATCTAGACATATGTGGTTCGATTCCAGATTTCGCCGAAATGGATTTGGTCCCGGGGGTGCCTCTTATATACATAATTGGGGGCGAGGCGCGCCTCAGATTTCGATAAATATCTCACTGTGTCAGCCACGTGAGTACACTTTTGTACCCGCTGGGTTTTCACATTGGGGTATTTATCAAAACCGCAATGCAATGCGTAGACAGTCCTCGCCTCTAAAATAATCAGTAGTGTAAGAGAGACAAACATGTTAGGACTTGATAAAAGACACACAGACTATCAGGGGTTCCAATGAAGGGTAATCGCTAGGATCGTACTGATTAGTTTTGACAAAAATATAATTTTAATAATAATAAATAATGAAGATTAAAATATAAAAATCAGACATATATATATAATTAAATATATATATATATATATATATATATATATATATATATATATATATATATTTAATTATATATATATATATATATATATAATTAAATATATATATATATATATAATTAAATAATGAATATTGGAGAATCTCACTCAACAAAATAAGTTGAATTTGCAGAGGATACAAGACAATTATTTAAACCGATACCACTAAAAATATTCAACCTGTGTTAGATCAAACAGCTAAAGCAATTCAAAAAATAGAAAAAGAACTAAGAAAACAAAAAAAAGTTGTTAAAGAACTTCCAGCCGAAATACCTGAAGATGCAGACCAAGCTCGTGCTGAAATAGGTGATCTATCTGAACAATCTAACATAAGTTAAAAATTTGGCGTAGATGCTATTGCTGATATTAAAAGCGCTAAAAATGTTGAAGATTTAGCTGCAATTGCTATGAAAAGTTTCGGTGATAGAAAAAGTTCTTAAATCCTGAATATGCTGATAAATTTATAAGTCGAGTTAATTGGTACAATTGATATTTCGTATACGCTATAACGTTAATCAAGCCAGAAATAGTGATTTTAATTATATACATTATATTAATGCAATAGATAGTTATACTAACTTTATACAAAATCCACCAGAGCAACAACAAACGGCAAAACAAATAGAACAACGACAATCATCACCGCTATCAATACAACAAATATTACATTATACAAAACAACAAAAGTTATTGTCACAATCTCCAAAATCACAACCAGCCCAAATAAACAGTGAAGAAGGGCCGTAGGATACCTCTTTCGTAAGTGGTTTAGGTAGTGGTCTTATTACTCAGTGTCCTAACAACGTCCTTGCTGATGTTGAACGACTAGAAATTTTGATTGGAGGAAAACGAGCTGGTAATAATTTCCCAGAAATCAATAGTGAAGCAGCAGATATTTGTAAACTATTATTTAGTGGCGGTATTATGGAGATTGATGTGTATCGATCACTTATTAATGAAATTGCCGATGACTACTATAGTGACTAAGTCAGAGTGATTAGATACAATTAATGATAAAGTTAATTAATAATAAAATGATAATATATAATTCGCAACGTGGACCTACTATGGTAAGGGCAATTAAATCTCGAATACCGATTTACAGAGCAACCTACGGAGATGGTTTAGGTGATGCTTTTCAGGGTCTATTTAGAAGACTAGCCCCAAAAGCAATACCAATTGCAAAGCATCTGAGTATGAAAGCTATTGATGTTGTTCGTGAAAAAGGTATAGACACTGCTGGTAACCTTGCCAGTAAAGCATTCTCCATTCTCAGCAATCAAAGATAGACTAACACGATTAATACGCAGACCACAACCTGTCCGATCTCAGTCAGTGCAATTGCCCAGTACTGAAGTGACGCCTTCAAGTGTAAGTAAAATAATGAATCAAGTCACTAATCAAAAACTAGCAGCAATGGCGATGCCGTTTATGGCTGATATAACTTTATCAGAAAAAGAGAGAAACATAACCACTAGTCTGATAGCAGGAAGTGGTCTCACTTCCTGAAGTGGTCTTACTTCCCAAATTGGTCTTCGTTTTAGACGATAATAATTATAATAAATATGTTCAAGCGTATGAGTGACCCCGCGTTTGACATGGACGCACCAGTTCTCAAAGATGAGTCTATGCACGATTATCAGTATTATTCTTATGAAGTACGAATTCCAAATCAACGAGGAAGAATTGAACTTCAGGTTCATGATACAAGTAGATATTTCCTGCCCTCCGAAGTTTTTATTGGAGTCGAAGGTGAAATATTAAAAACCGATAATACTGAATATGCAGCCGAAATTAGTGTTGGTTTTGTTAATAAATGGTATTATGACGTTGTTTGATAGCGCTACGTACATGATTGACGGAAAAGATATTGAATCAATTCAAAACGATGTTGATGTAGCTACAAGCATACTTGGTCTTGCAAGATACAGCTACGATTATTCAAGATCAGCTGTTCCGTCAATGTTGTTTGTAAAAGATACTTCTGATTCTCCAGAATATCAATAATAAGAAACAGGACGACCACAGGTTTTTGCTAGAAACGCCCCAGCAGATGTAGAGAGAATGATTATTAACATAGATCCAGATTTCAACTTAGGATTTAGATCTGGTCGAGCGATGTTAAAATGAAATAGAAGAATATTTTCATGTGCAATTCCACTATCACATATCTTTGGATTCTGTAGAAATGTCGGAAAAGTAATTTTCGGAGCCAAACATACAGTTGTACTAGTACGAAAGGCTGCAGATGATGATGCAATATGGAGCCTCTCTGGTGTTGCTGTTATGGTAATTCTTACAAAACTTACACTCTGGATGTCTGTAATGACCCCTTCAATACCTGAAGAACAACGATTATTATCTTTTATGAATCAAGGTGGTAAATCAATGCTATCATGGCTGACAAGGACTACAGATGCTATCCAGAGTAATATTAACGGTTTATTTACATGGCAGATAGCCTCTCAGCAAGGTGTTTCTGCACCAAAACACATACTTATTGTATTACAAAATGTTGCACGAGTAAATGATCAAACGCTTAGTATTATGATATTTGATAAATTCGGTGTTTCTGAGATTTCGTTAAGGATAAATGGACATCAAGAACCATATATTACTTAATTTTGATCAAAATCATGTAGCACGTGCATATCATCGTCTTATGTCGTTCATGGGCCGTGATCAAAAAGTTGATACTGGATTACAAATATCACAACTAGATTATACAAGCTTATATCCTATTTATTACTTTTCGCTCGAACATTTAGATTTCACCAGACAACCAGTAGTCGATATACATTTTCGAGTTAGTGTTAATAGAGGAGCTATTGATAATTACAAAGCAATTGCTGTTATACTTAGCGATAAATCAATTCTCATAGCAGGTGCTGGTGGACGAATCAGAGTCGTTGATGCTCCAGTAGAAAATATGTAATGTGTAATTAGATTGTTTAACATTACTATAAATGTCATATAATCACGTTAATGTGACTCTGACTCATGGTCAGATAAAAAGACTGCAATCAGCATCAAATAATAACTGTGGAATAACAATATCATTAAAAAATGAACACATGAGTGGTTGAAATAAATTATCGTTAACCGATCGTCAATTCAAAAACTTTAATAAAGCAAAATTATCAAATAAAGGTGTCAAACTTGGACTCAAGTAGGTGCTATTAAGGATACTTTTAAAACGGGTGGTATATTTCCCCTTCTTGCAGCTATACCAGCATAAATAGCCGCTGCAGCCCCAGCTGTTGCAAAAGCAGCTGCACTAGGCGCTGTTGGAACAGGTGCTGGAATGGCATTAAAGAAAGCAACCGGAAAGGGAATAAAACAAACATCTAAACAAAGGCAAAAGGTCTCAGATTACTAAGGTCCCCGCATTCATGGTACGGAAAAGGTCTAAGACTTCCAGGGATAGTTTACTAATCTCGCCTATGTCTAATTCTGATTTACCCAATGCTGTTAAAAAATTAAAAATAAAAAACTTTAGAGATGTTTTTATGCGCGATCAATTACCAAAACAACCAAATAATACTGAAACAAGTATTATTAATCTCGATCAAAACTCTGGACCAGGTAACCGTTGGGTAACGTGTGCAATTGATCCACGTGGAATTATTTATTTTGATTCATATGGATTAGCGCCACCAAAGGAGTTTATTCATTATGTCAGTAATAATACTGCCCCAATCTGGTATTCAACGTTACCTGCACAAACATTAACTGATCCACCAATATGTGGTCGAGAAGTACTTAATGTACTTGATGCTATATCCCTGGCATCGCCTAGAAAACCACCTCATAAAGTCGTGCATGAATATATCACATTGTCACATATAAAAAGACATCTGTAAAATATAAAGGTACATATTTATGGAAGATCTGCTCGTGGTAAAGTTCAGCATCAAGGTGATTTATCTAAATATGTAACCCTTGATCAACTTAGAAATGAGATCAACGATTTATTAAATATTATAAACGTGGATCAAAATGAAGTAGTTATTTTTCAGGACAAACAAGGACGATTAAAGACAAGCAATATACGACTACCAGACGTACTTATACGAATTTCTACTGCAGTTGATGATAATATCGTAACTTTTAGAGATCAGGGTAAAATACAGGATTCCCGTAAATCAGTTAACGATTATGTCAGAAAGGCTGGCGGTAAATTTAGTGGAGACGTTATTATGAACAAAAAAAATCACAGATCTTGGAAATCCAACTACCGATAGTGATGCTACAACAAAAAATACGTTGATGATAAACAGACTCCAATCATTAATGGAATTACCAAAACCAAAACTGAATTTCTTGGTCACGTGAACACGTTTTTAAGCTTTCGTAGAAACATTAACAGAATTAATAACGAATTTTTTGAAAATCCATCTAATATTGGTATAAAACTTACTGATATTAACACAAAACTTAATGATATTATTCAAAAAACAAACCTGATTAACATTCCTCACAATCAGATAAGAAATATTGTGTATACAGTTGCATATGGGTTTGGCTAGTGGACTCCAGAAAATAATACCATTAAATATACTGGGAAGATTACTGGTATATATAGGATGTCCGTACTTAGTGATGCAGATTTTAGAATATCCACTACAAATCCATCGACTGAGAATTCATTTAAAACTATATCTGTGTTGTTAGATACAGATTCTAAAGGAACGTTTACGCTGGCATCATCAGGTAGAAATTTACCTCAAGCTTACTGGTGTTTGGAATTTGTTACTCAATTAACTGCTTAACATCATAGTATAATGGATCAAATAACTACGTCATCTATCGACGTTCAACGTCATAGATATAATCAAGCGTGTGAATGTCTGGCCAAACTAAAAAATACCATCGACCATTATACAATAAAGTAAAAAAAAATATCGTAGACGTATGGTAGACATTGATATAATTGTGTATTCAGATTCTGCTACTGTTGCTGGATCCGGATTAATATTATCAATATTAAGGATGACAGCTCCAGCAATTATAGCAATTATTGTTTCAACTTCTACCACTATAGCAGGTATTTTTAAAATTATTTCTATAAAGATATCTACATGTGCGAATGATAAATTGCGTGAGTATATAATTGCACACAGCAACAGCAACATATTCTAAACTACCCGGATATATTTCCACCTATCTCAATGATGGTAAAATATCTGACGAGGAGTTCGTAACGATAATTAAAACCTACGATGAAGCATTCAAAATTGTTAATGATTCTGCTGACTAAATAAATGGAGAATTAAACAATAATAATAACAATAATGTTAGCAACTGAACAGCGCTTGGATGAGTTGTTAGAGCAGATCGTCACTAATACAACTCCTTCAAAAACAACCATAATATCAATAAGTTCGACTAATCCTGAATTTAGCGTTAACTTACCAACTGCAATTCCAGTAAAAGAGATAGTATTAGCTCAGGTACGTGTTTATTATAGCTGGCCTAATATTAAATCAAAACCATTTGGTGGACAACAACCAAATAATGCATTAGTATTCGCAAATAAAAATAAATCTGATGGAACTCCCGATTGTCAAATTGTTAGCATTCCAACTGGCAGTTATCAGTTACAAGAGATTAATGAGGAATTCCAGCGTAGAATTAAATCTTTAACCGGAAAAGAGTCTAAAGTAGCAATTACTGTTTACGAACCAACATTATCGTCGGTGATTGAAATAAATTCTCCTGACTATGTTGTGGATATTTATCAGAGTTCGATTAGATCAGTACTAGGTTGGCCTGAAGTTGAACCTATTTATAATGGAGTTTCAAAACCAAATAAAGATGAGTTTAAAACGAGCGAAGAAAAATTCACTAAAAATCCTCAATATTGAGAACAACATCCATGGAATTCATTAAGATTTAAATTTGATTAAAATAACAATAAATATTATTTTACAGATTTTGACGGTAAAAGGATTCCCAAGATATCTAGATCAGCATTTGATTTCGCCGTAGAAACCAGGACGAAGAATCGCCAGATTGTTGATGAAAAATTTATAAAAGAATTTCTGAATACTCTTAAGCCTGAATACAATTAAACGTTTAATGAGTTAAGAAATTTACTTATTTCATTATCATATCATTATGATTTTAGTGTAAAGCAGCAAATTATCGATTCAATAAAACACTTAAATCGGGTCCTAGTCAATTTATACATCGCCAATCGAAGTATTCTATACGTCGCAACTAATATTAATGAATATTTTTTAACTAATCAAGAACGCAAACAATTATTTCTCGATCATTATAAAATAACACAAGGGAACTTGCAGACATTTATTATACAAGTTTTAAATAACGTTCAGATGAAGAAATCATTAAATTATCTTATTGTAGAATATTATCCGGAAGGAATTAAATTGTCGAGAAAAACGCCCCACCACCAAACGTATTTAAACATAATAATGACCCATATGGAACAGGACGACATATCTCACCTAATATTGTTAATATAACATCCACCATCGCACTGAATTTAACGTGCGATATAATTGATAGTAGCTACCATGTCGATATTTCAAAGTCTAACCAGGCTCAACAAGGGTATATATTATACTCATCTAGTATCAATCTCATCCTGGCTGGCTGATTGTATCTGAGCCAATAAATCAAGTTTACCTGCGTGTACATAATCGGTTATTGTCAAGAATGAATTTCAAACTCAGAAATCAAAATGGTAATAATGTGGACCTGCGCGGGGAGACGTTATATATTAAGTTGTACATACGTTCGTAGAGTAGGAGAAACAAATAAAGATATTTTAAAGTTAAATATTATTTTAATATATATATACACATACATATATATATATATATATATATATATATATATATATATATATATATATATATATATATATATATATAATGAACATTGAAAATATCAAAGCCATTGTTTCTGTTATTGAAAAATTTTAAGCATGACGGAATTCAGTTATCTGAACGTCTTGATACTGAAAAAAATTTGTGTGAATTAAATCGTTACAACAAAGAAAATTTCAAAATAAATTCGCATTATCTTTCAATTACAGATTCATAAAGTCAATTTATAATTTTATGTTAGAATCTTTACAATTGGTGAACGACACACAAGTAAACCTATTTGCGCCTCTTGCGTGTTCAATCGAAAAGATAAAAAACGCATTATCTCACGAATATGAAAGAAAAAAATGATAGACAATCGTGTGATGCAATTGAGAAAGATTATGCTATTTGATTCTGTAATAAATGATAGTAAAATTGATGATAGCGCTAGTGAATAAACCCCTGACACAGTCAAGAGAGCTAAACAAAACCCTTGGCAAGACTGACATAATCGAACTTTATATAAAGTAAAATAGACAGTTATTATATATACTCAAATATAATCCTTTGGTCATACTTTATTGAATTGTACCGATTGTGGATGAATACTAAAATATCTAGCTGCTGCACTTTTTGATGGAAAAGTTAATTCTTGGTCTGTTTCTGTATTTATGGATTTAATCGATCTCTTTCTAAATAATTTATACGATCCTGTATTTCCACGTCTGGAATTCTGACTCTGCGGAATAGCTTGCAGGATAGAAATTTCGTTATGTTGAGGATTCCCATCAATGTGGTCAATAATAAATCCATCTTAGATTTTCCGATAAAAACATCCGTATATGAACCTTTGTGAATAATAATTTTTGTTTTCGTTCATACTAAATTTAAAATAACCAGACTTATTAAAACTACCGAGTGGTTTCTTTAGTCTACAATGTCTAATAACACCATCTCTGGATGCCTCGTAATTCGTATATATTGGATGTCTCACAAATTCTTTTTGTTCCATTTGTATATAATATTTATTTGTTTAAATTATTATTTTTGAAATCTGGTTAGATAATCATTTTCTGTCTTTATCGGAAAATTACCTGTCAATGTATCTTTTTTTGTCATAATATCTCATAAGCTCCCTATATTATTTACCTCCACAATTTGCGCATAATTGTGTGCTGCCTCTAAATCCAATACCACATTGAATGCATGGTTTTGGACCTGTACTTCCATCTCTGATACTCTGCATATGGTAACCGCAGTATTTGTTTACGCATGATTTATTACAATAAGAAACATGTCCAATTTTTAGCCAAACACATTTATTTTCTGTTTGAATCATTTTATGTATACTAAATTAAAATTTGACTATTTGTCTTAATTATAATAATGGAAGAATTATCAGCAATTGAACCATCTGCTACTAGATTTGATCTTGACAGACTATTATGATATAAATTTAGTGTTTTGATGAAAGATCTAACTTTAACAAATGCAGATATAACTAAACGTATCCGTGAGGCCAAAAGGGAATTTCGAAAAGCTGGTGCTGTTCACGTGTGGCCAAATTTTAGAGTGGGTAAAGTTATTAATGTGATGAACGAGGAACGCGGGAGGGTAATTATTAACCACCTTGATAATCAAAAATATTTTATTTTAATAAAATTTATTGTTCAGACAGACGATAATATTTGGATAATTCATGACAAGAGAGAACCCATTCATGCACAGTCTGGAAATAATAAAACGATATTATTAAGTAACAAATTCAAACCTGAAATACTGACTGGTATTGATGGACCGTATTTTGAGCGAGGGTATCCAGTTACTGCTGTGGAATATGGATTTTTTTTACTGAATGATAAACCTAAGATTGCGGATCTCAAACCGATGAGACTATCAGAGTCAAGAATAAATTGCGTGGCTGAACGCATTACTGAACATTTTTACAAATGCGATGCGTGGTAATGGCTTAACATACTTAAGACGCCAAAAAATATGTGAATGGGGAGAGACTTTTAAAAATTCGGGTGCATCTTTTAAGGATGTTGCTAAGCTAGAAAAGTCATTAAGATTTCCAATAACAGTAAAAACACTAACGGGAGAGATATTGTACAAACCAAAATATACAAAAAATGGAAGCCCTATAACGATGATTGATCATAATGCATATGCATTGAACTGATGCTGTAACTGCATTTCCACGAAACAGAATGGTAAAATTGTATAATGGTCATATATTTGATTTTATTAGAAATATTAGCAAAAGTGACCCTGTATCTGTTTGGTTATTTCAGAGTTCTGAACAAGATTACGCTCAATTTGTACGACCTAATGATGATATTTATCGTACAGAATCTGTTTAGGAATAAATGATAAATCTTGCACTAAAATATACTTCTGACGATTTCAAAGTTAGACAACTACTAAATAATTGTTTTACAGTACCATCGGTAGCGGCTCATTTCGCTCAAGAGAAAAATTCATGGAAGCCTAGGAGATCAAAATTTATTGAGGATATACAAGAAATTTGCAAAGAATATGGGCATGGTGGATTATGGAATACTAAATACGAGTATGATGATGTTATCTCCGTCGATATGGCTGCAAGTTATCCTATGAGTTTTCTTGGATGTGGAGAATATTCTAAATACTTTGACAGATTCGGACACCCTACACATGACATGACCAGAGTTTCGATAAATGGACCCTTACCAGATTTTGACTTAACCGGATTTGCATGTATAGAATCATTCGAGTTCGGAAAAGATCTCCATCCGATTACTTATGCTTGGTTTGGAAGACATTTTTCAGAAAAATGTTGGACTCCAATAGTATTATTAAGATATATGATTGATGCTGGAATTTTAGTATCGTTGAGGGTTAATGAAGCGATTATATCCTATAGTGCACAAAAGCAAGTTTGGTTACCAGAACCGGACAGATTTAATATTGGTGATGCCAGGAAATAATTTCCTGATCTTGCCGAAGATGACATTATTAAAATTATTAATAATATACGCAAATGCAGGGATGCGCACAATGAAAAACGTGCAAAAGATCTTGGTAGAAAGATAATCGGCAAGTTTACTCAAGGCAGTTCATACGGTCATAAAGGCACTGTGTAAGATTGATTATGGACGATTCTGAGTTAGATTTTATAATAACTGATACAACGGAGAAAAACACATTTATAAGCCGAAGTAATGCTTATTTATCGGATGGGACCAAACTAGATACCATTGTTAGCTATATTGAGGGCGACTCACCACAGTTTACTCATTTAAGATCTTCGATGCTAGCCTATGTTTCTATAAATCTACTGTCTATGATAAATAGATTTCCTCGTTACGCTGTTAGAGTTGCTACGGATTCATTTTATACAAACAAAAAATTATAAGGATTTATTAAATCTGCTACTTGGTAATGGTGAGTGGGGAACATGGAGGATAAAGCAAGAAAATATACTAGGTTATTCTGACGTTGCTGACTTTGAAAATAAGGAAAGATATTACAGAAATAATAATCCAATATCAAAGTCATTAACACCATATGTGTATGATCCTGTGGCTAGACATAAGATCGTTTATCTTAATTGATGTGGGGGGTCAGGTAAAACAACTCGTGTGATAAAATAATTTATAAACAACAATTAAGATATGATCGTTTTGACACCTACACATAAACTAGCGAGAGAGATAAAAGAATGAGGGGTAAAACATGTACATATCATAGTTTCTTTATATGGTGTGGATATCCTGAGCGAATGGGTGAAAAATATATACCTAAGTATATTATATGGGACGAGATATGTACGGTGTCGTTAGAAACACTAAAAACATTCCTTGAATGGTTATTAACAAAAAACACGGCTGTGATTATGTGTGATGATCATGGTCAACCACAACCTTTTGTTGGACAGTCTCCACATGAATGGCTAAAGAATAATGTGGATTATCATGAAGAAATACATAATGATCATAGAGCTATTGATGAACCGCCGAAAGAACTTAAAGATTAATCAGACTACAGCCAGATAAAATACAATGTGAAATAATGCGTGAAGTAATTGCAGAGACAACTTTGAATGATTTTTGGGGTTTATGTAAACCCACTGATTTGATAGTCACAAGTAGAAAGATAGTTTGTGATGAATTGCAGAAGAAAATTTTTACGTTACATAAAGAAAAGTTTTCACATCTACCTGTACCATTATGTTATCGCCCAGCAGATACTCGACGACAGAATATTGATGTTGAAAATCCTGGTGGAGATACTGAAAGTATCCAAGTACAAAATCTGGTATTGAATGATATTATTTTGATAGATATCAATTCTGTTGAGAGTGCATTGAGTATGGATAAATCACCGTGGAGGTTAGGATTCGCTATAAAGATTCATTCGTCACAGGGATTAACTATATCTGATACAAATATCTGGATTGTAGATGATCGAATCGAATGGTCAAACTTAGTCTATCTCGCAGAATCTCGCGACAGAAGAATAACTTAACTACATAGAATTGTTATAGATTATGTGATAACTGAGGAGATTACTAATGACGCTGATGTAATAAAGAAACAAATTAGCGTCTTATAAACAATGTGACAAAAAATAAACGTGACTTTGATATTGATACTTAATTTATTATAAAACTAAAACAACTACAGAATAATCACTGTGCAAGTTGTAACACAATAATGTTATGGCAATATTCTAATAATAATCCAAGACAATTTACCGTAGACAGAATAAATAGTGATCTTGGTCACACACGTAAAAATGTGATGTTGACTTGTCTTGAATGTAATCGACGTAGGGGTTCTTGTTTACATAAGTGAACGCGGTGGTAATTGTGTATCCGCAGGAATTACTTGTAATTGTTCACGCACAAATCCACGTTGAGGTGCAGTAGAATCTCGTCTGTATATTGGAGGTCTTCCAGTAGATCTAACCACGCCAGAAATTGAATGTGTGGTCAAACTCCAAATAGGGTCAGTAGCTCGTCTTTTGCCACCATCCAACTCCCCTGATTCGTATAAATATCTCACAATCACATTACCTAATACTGGTTGTTGACCTCATTGTCCGTATTCATCGCTACGTGGTATATATATTTTTTGTTATTGCCTTAGAAGGTTTCATGGAAGTTACACGAGTAATTTCATCATTTAATGCAGATATCACACTTGGTAACCTTACAACCCATTCACGACATCACTCACATGACTTAAAGTCAGTAGATATTCCCTTTGCATATTGATATCCAAATAACCGCTCAGCAAGTGTTCGATTAAATCGTTCAACAATTGCTTGATCACGGTGAGTTTCAGTATGCCCTTGTCTGATTGTAACGTTATATTTTTTATCGAAGATAATACTGCACCAAGAAATTCTTTACGAGGATCAACTTGTAATAGTTTTGGCCATTGTAGACCACCACGTTGACAAATTCGCTCAAACGCAGATGCAACTTCAAATGATGTTTTTGTTAATAATGGTTCAGCTTCTTTATATCTACTTACAATATCAACAACAGTCAGTGCGTATTTGTACGTGCATGACTTTCGTCCACGTGTTTTAATAGTATCGTGTTGTACAAACAAAATATCTGCTTGATGAACTTCATTAGGAATAGTGACATCAAAATGTGCATATTGAATTTTTTTTTGGTGGTGGTAGATAAATTTGCCATATTGTCTGTCGTGCTAACCACGCTGTAGCAACAGAATGAGAAACTTTTGCTGCTTTAGCAAGTTTATTGAACGCTGCTTTACCCCTCCAATACCCTCTTTGGCTATAATAAATAGATTCCATTATAATAATTATATAATTAATTACCAGCCCCTAACAATATTTTACTTTTCATGGCGGATTTTATTAGGAAACTAGCGAGTTTCTCTGTAACAGATTTATTGGATATAGAATTTAATGCATGAATCAATTTTACATCTGCAAGATGCCGTTGTTGCAAATCAGGATTTTTATAAGCAACGTCATGAATGTGACATGCTTGATCAATTTTATTTACTGGATACTCTCCTGGTCTTGTTTGATCTTGATTATCGAGTCGGATATTAAGTCGAGTTCCAGGACCACAATAATTATATCCAGGAAGCTGTTTCTCACCAATATACTTAGTCCATGGTAACCCGGGTTATTTTCCTAATGATGCGGCTATATCTCCACCTATCTTTGTCTCTGAATCAGACATGGAGATAAATTTATATTTTTTCGTGCCGCATTTTTTACATTTACCCGTTAATGCACGTCGTTTATTTTTTTGTTGTTATTGTTGTCAATTCAGTGGTCCAACCAACGGTGGGGGTTGATGATCTACATCGAAAACAATATAGACTCATTTTATTAATAATATGGATACAATAATTGATTTTTCGGCGACACGAAAACAAGAACCAGTAAAACACCATCCAGCATTACCAAATTCGATAAGGATGATAATAATAGTCCATCTGGATCAGGTAAAACACAATTATTATTAAATTTAATAGTGAGATGGATAAAATGGAACAAACTATATTTAATAGACCCATCTGTGGATGATCAGCATTGTTACGAAGTACTTAAGGATTTTAATGAAAAAGCAAAATCAGTTAATAAAGACGGTGAAGATATTATTGATTTTATCACAGATATAGATAAAGCCCCATCTGTAGATGACTTGGTTGGATTCATTAATAATCTCGTAGTATATGATGATGTGATGTTGGACAAACAATCTAATCCAGCTAGAATATTTTCTCGAGGTAGACACAAAAACAAAGACGTGATTTATGTTACTCAAAGATATACACAAATACCTAAAGTGATTAGAGATAACTGTAATATTTTGGTTGTGTTTAATGGAGTAGATAATTATACCCTGCAGAATATTTATTATACTTGGTGTTCAGGGGATATGGACATGAATAAATTTAAAAATTTCTTTTCTAAAGCACAATCTGTTCCATTTGGATTTATAACAATAAATCTATATGACCCAAGATCCAGATGTCGTATAGGTCTAGATAAAATATTTGCTTAATCCCTGATAAATCAAGAGCAGCAGGGAGGGTAAATCTCTACAAAATTTTTGCTCAAGTCTTTAAAAAGAAATAGTTCGATAAAGTCAGGGTAAAAAAGTCAATAATAGTATAACGAAATTGAGCTAACCTCATGCGGTTTATTAACCGCACGGTTATATAAAAGTTAGAGATTTTGGTTTAGGGTTATTGACCTTTTCTCAACCTCTGTAGGAACCGTTATTTTAGGTTAACAACACGAGCAAAATTTTGTAGGATTCACCCTCCCTGCTGCTATCCATTACATCTGTGAAATGGCCATTCGTCGAAATAAGTATTCCCTTACTAGTGATATATTTGCCTCCACAGGATATCAAACATTATGTTTAACTCCACGGTCTATCGAACTTTACGTTCACCTCCACTGTCTATCGAACTTTTGTTACGTCCACACCTCCACTGTCTATCGAACTTTTGTTACGTCCACAGTCTATCGAACTTTGTTTACGTCCACTATTTATCGAACTTTGTTTACGTCCACAGTCTATCTAACTTTGTTTACTGCCACAGTCTATCGAACTTTGTTTACGTCCACAGTCTATCGAACTTTATGTTTCCAGAAATTAACTAACATGAATATACTACGTGTGTACAACATGAGGAAACACAACAAACTATAATTTATTCAGAACTGATAGACTTCAGATAAACGCCGCGCAAATAATTATGAAACTTTCCAATTCCAAAATTTCGAATTTTATTCCCAGTCCAAAATTACTTATAATACAAATGTTGTGTATATTAAAGGAACTATGACATGTATATTTATACTTGATTATGGACAACGTTAATTCCATCGTAAAATTATACATTATCAGTAGCATGTGATGAAATAAAAATTCAAACAAAGCTAACAAACAATGCAAATTAAATATACATACCCTACATACCTACACACATTCCTACAAAAATACCTACATACACTCATACCTACATACATTCATGCCTACATACACTTATACCTACATACACGCATACCTGCATACTCATACATACATACACTCATACCTATATACACTCATACCTGTATACACTCATACCTACATCCACTCATACCTGATTACCTGTATGAGAGTATTATATTGCATATATATCCTAACTGAAAATGGGAAATGTAAATATTTATCAAACTATGTTAGAATGACAGGGCGTCACATGATAGATGTATCCTTTGAATATCTTCAATTACAAGGTTTACTTGCATTTACAATATGCAAAGGGGCTCCGAGTGGCCTAGTGGTCTAAAGCGCTGTCCGTTACGGATCACTGCCATCTCACCTCTGTCTGCGTGGGTTCTAGTCTAGGATTTGGCGAATGTGGATATGTGAGAAAGCTTGCCCGTAGCTTCTCGTGGGTCGGTGGTTCTTTCCGGTGATTTCCCGGTTTCTTCCTCCACCATTAATACTTGCCGCCATGAATAGCGTATCGTGTGCTGAAAAATGGCACTAAGCCCAACAACAACAACAACAACAACAATATGCAAAAACTGCATTATGACTGTCTTGTATACCATTCATCAATTTTAAACTGCAAGATGACTGTATTTTGTAACATTAATTAATATTAAACTTCATGATGACTGTATTTTATACCATTTATCAATATTAAACTTCATGATTATTGTCTTTTATGCCATTCATCAATGGTAAACTATCATGTTAAAACTGCCTGATGATGTCTTTCATGCCATTCATCAATGGTAAACTGTCATGTTAAAACTGCATGATGACGTTCTTTATCCATTTTAAACTGATAAATATTCAACCAAGAGCTTATTATAAGCCAAAATAAGCTTAAATATCTTCTAATACTTATTGTGAGAGGTTTCTTTGGAGTCATTGCATCTTACTGATTTTGAACGAATTTACCTCTCCGTCATGTTATGTAATAGACTCTTGACTTTATTGGATATTGATGTTATGTAACAAACTCTTGAAACTATTGGATATTGATGTTATGTAACCAACTCCTGACTCTATTGGATGTTGATTTTATGTAACAGACTCTTGGCTCTATTGGATATTGATGTTATGTAACAGAATCTTGACTCTATTGGATATTGATGTTATGTAACAAACTCTTGAAACTATTGGATATTGATGTTATGTAACCGACTCCTGGCTCTATTGGATGTTGATTTTATGAAACAGACTCTTGTCTCTATTTGATATTGATGTTATGTAACAGACTCTTGACTCTATTGGATATTGTTGTAATGTAACAGACTCTTGACTCTATTTGGATATTGATATTATATAACAATTTCTTGAAATTATTGGATATTAATGTTATGTAACAGACTCTTGTCTCTATTGGATATTGATGTTATGTAAAAGACTCTTGAATTTGTTGGATATATATTTTGTGTAACAGACTCTTGACTCTATTGGATAATGATGTTATGTAACAGACTCTTACTCTATTGGATATTGATGTTATGTAACCGACTCTTGACTCTATTGGATATTGATGTTATGTATCAGACTCTTGACTATATTGGATATTGATGTTATGTAACATACTCTTGACTCTATTAGATATTGATGTTATGTAACACTCTTGACTGGTGGATATTGATATTATGTAACATACCCTTGACTCTATTGGATATTGACGTTATGTAACAGACTCAAGACTCTATTGGATATTGATGTTATGTAACAAACTCTTGAAACTATTGGATATTGATGTTATGTAACAGACTCTTGACTCTATTGGATATTGATGTTATGTAACAAACTCTTGAAACTATTGGATATTGATGTTATGTAACAGACTCCTGGCTCAATTGGATGTTGATTTTATGAAACAGACTCTTGTCTCTATTTGATATTGATGTTTTGTAACAGACTCTTGACTCTATTGGATATTGTTGTTATGTAACAGACTCTTGTCTCTATTGGATATTGATATTATATAACAATTTCTTGAAATTATTGGATATTAATGTTATGTAACAGACTCTTGTCTCTATTGGATATTGATGTTATGTAAAAGACTCTTGAATTTATTGGATATATATTTTGTGTAACAGACTCTTGACTCTATTGGATAATGATGTTATGTAACAGACTCTTACTCTATTGGATATTGATGTTATGTAACCGACTCTTGACTCTATTGGATATTGATTATTATGTATCAGACTCTTGACTATATTGGATATTGATGTTATGTAACATACTCTTGACTCTATTAGACATTGATGTTATGTAACACTCTTGACTGGTGGATATTGATGTTATGTAACATACCCTTGACTCTATTGGATATTGACGTTATGTAACAGACTCAAGACTCTATTGGATATTGATGTTATGTAACAAACTCTTGAAACTATTGGATATTGATGTTATGTAACCGACTCCTGACTCTATTGGATGTTGATTTTATGTAACAGACTCTTGGCTCTATTGGATATTGATGTTATGTAACATACTCTTGACTCTATTGGATATTGATGTTATGTAACAGACTCTTGACTGGTGGATATTGATGTTATGTAACAGACTCTTGACTCTATTGAAAATTGATATTATGTAACAGACTCTTGACTCTATTGGATATTGATGTTATGTAACAATTTCTTGAAATTATTGGATATTAATGTTATGTAACAGACTCTTTTCTCTTTTGGATATTGATGTTATGTAAAAGACTTGAATTTATTGGATATATATTTTGTGTAACAGACTCTTGACTCTATTGGATAATGATGTTATGTAACAGACTCTTACTCTATTGGATATTGATGTTATGTAACCGACTCTTGATTCTATTGGATATTGATGTTATGTAACAGACACTTGACCCTATTAGGATATTGATGTTATCTAACAGAACTTTGACTCTGTCAGGGTTTTTGATGTTATCTAACAGAATCTTAACTGTTGGGGATTTTGATGTTATGTAACATAATCTTGACTGTTGGCGATTTTTATGTTACACAACATAATATTCGTTCTATGTCAGGGATTTTGATGTCATGTAAGAGAATCTTGACTCTGTCGAGTTTTGGAACATAACTAAACTGCAGTTTGTCAAAGAGAAACATAACAAATAAAAAATAAATGCAGTTAATAAAATGTGTGATGTTTTTATTAAAAAGTCAATGGAAAGTGTATCAGTAAGAATAGTGTGTAATTTATCTTCTTTATGCCATGGCATTTAATAAGTTTCATTATCATCATCACAGTGTTGGTTCTATATTAACTTCATTGCTAGTCTTTATCTCTTGTTTATTGTGCACCTATGATATATTTCCAAAGGAAAATGTTAAGTAGAAAGGAATTACTCGCACGAAGTTCCAATAAACTTTGTAAAGTCTGGAAGCAAAAGAATCACTACCTTGCATTACAAATACATCTATTTGACCAATCGAACTCACAACCATTATGGCGTTTATACTATTACGTGCTTAAGTCCAAAATGAACTTGCCTTCGATCTTACACAACAAGGTTTGTTAACAATCTATACAAACCCTATTGGCAAAGAAGCACTCTGTATTCAAAAGCATGCGCACAGACCATTATTAAATCTTCCTTATAGTTTGTACCCTTTCTTATGCAGCTGTGACTCAGTTTGACAAAATCAGATTACGTATGTAAAGTGGAGTATTTTTCGTCTTGCATTGTAAAGCGCGTAAAACACAGTTGTAAAGACTGGCTAACAGAGATAAGAAATCCCTTAGAGGAAACATTCACGACCGAAATGCACTGGGGATTTAACACCTCTGCAAATTTCGTAAAATACATCTGCACAGTTAGATCAGCCATTGTCAAATTAAGTTTCCAAAATCAAACGAGCAACTTGATCTAATATAGCATGAAAAACATGGAACTGTTACTGAATTCGAAAGGTAAAACATAATGACGTTGGAAGATATTTTATTTCACATTTCTATTTCGTGCCCAATTATCAATTTGATGCATGGTATTAAAGCTCCACCCAGAGTTCCAAATAATGGCTCTTTGGAACCTTTATCCTACAAGGTTTTTAGAAATTTGATGCACAGGGAAATATTCCTTTGATATGAGATATAATCTACTATCAGCACAATATTAATTAACACGGCGTGTTACTCTCAACGTAGAAAGAGGCTAACAGTATTAGTTATTTACACATTATTTATCTATCCAAAATTCGAAAACATGAACACACAGTGTACATTGTTTAAGTATATTTGTATACTCAGTGAGCTTGGCTAGCTAGGTACATCTGGACACTCAGTGCAATCGGCGATCAGCTACACAATGTGTATTTCTAACGAATGTGGTCTTTTGCTAACTTTTGATACCAGTGTACGCTCTTAAAATAAGTAACAAAATGAATGCAAAACAAGCTTTTTAAACTGAACAAATATATTTATTTTTCTTGAATATAAAAGTGAAAATTAGAAAACAAAATTACTATATTACAAACTAAAATCATAAATACTCCAAGAAATACATACAAAAGTCATAGTAATTTAAAGAACAAGGCAGGGAATCCCAAACACCGATGACGTGTCTGGTTTCTATATAAGTCTTCATGCGTCAAAATTCCTTTCTTGAAACGCATAAATTTAATTTCAGGTTTGAATATACTATAAATTCCAGTGAATTTCTCTATTCAAGAATTTATCAGACCACATTTGAATTTCCACTTTGAATTTCCACTTGAATTCAATAATTTGAATAAAAGCGACTCCAGTCCCAATATGCTGGTCACATAGTATGCAATACAACATAAAAGTGCTAGATATTAGAGCACGAATGACTAACTACTCCTAATTATCATATAGAGTTTTATACTTGATGTTCGGTCATAATTATCATTTTATAAGAAAAGCATTACCCAATAGAAAAAACCTTCTAGAATGGTCCTGATGTTTACCAAATAAAAACCATAATCTGTAAAATTGACTTAGGAAAGTCCAAACCCCTGACACAAATAAACATATTTACTTCATCTATTAATAAAGATTTTTGATATTAAGCTATGTTTTAATTGTTCACAATGAATAAAATAAAAAATCAGCCAGGTCAAGTAGAAAATAAATTCAGTTTTGAACAAGGTCAAATCCAACAATCAATGTTAAATTACAATTGCATGTAATAAAATATTGTTTTTAAAACTAACAATCAATCAGTGAAATTAAGTATACATAACACTGTACATTTGTGCACCCACTTTTCTTGCCCATTTGTCAGATAGGTACTCCCCGTTTTTTCCTGCTTCTTCATTTTATTATTATTAATATATATCTTATCTTTTTACATTTTTATCATTTGTATATAATGAATAACCTTTTGTATGGCGCTAAATGGCCTCTTTGAGCTGGTGCGCCGTATAAAATTCAACCAAGCAAGCAACCAACCATCTGTCGCTGAGAAATGGTGTTAAACCCAAAACAACCAACCACCAACCAAATAGGCACGTGTTTGCACTCAATGTTCTTGGGCATTGGCTAACTAGGTACATTTGTTGTAAGCCCAATGAAATTGGTCATTTGGTAATTAGACACATTTGTACACATTACGTTAATGCTTATTCATTAACTAGATTCAGTCGCAACCTTATGTTTTAAAAGGCAGTACAATTGATCTTGTTTAATCACTATTTGCAAGTATTTTGGAGCGATAGATTTTCTTCTTGTAATACCGCACAAACATTTTGACTAAATTTCATTAAAACAAATATCACCAGTTTGATACAAACGTCATAAAATCATTCAAGTTTGAATTTCTGATCAAGTTACAATTCCACACAAATATTATGAGAAAACATTCAGTATAAAGATGTCTTCGCGTCTTCAATGCATTATTCATGACATGATTGCAAGTGATAACATTGTCGTAACAACAACAAAAATGTAAGGAGGCATTGCCTTCTTTTCTGTTTGCAGAAGCTTTATAATAATGTGAAACACGGGCAAAGCAAACCTCGATCTTATCTAAAATAATTTCCATATTTAAGTCACTGAGTCAATCAAACAATAATCTTTCCAACTATCCAGGTGTTATTGTAGATGAGGACATCACAATTACCTAGACCACATGTTATTATGTTCATTAAACGAAATGTTGAAGAATAATTTTTTATATGAAAAATGCATCTGAAGTTGCAAGCGCAAAAGATTATTTCGCTCATCCCGTATGTGGAATTTACCATAACGCAATAGAAAGATCAGGCATAGCTGCACGATGTACATTTAATCCATGTAGTACAACGATTATTGGCATTGAAACAGAATACATTTTGGTGACACAGTTCACTTTTCTATATACATTAAGCATACAAAAAATATTATCTAGTATATGTGCAAGTATACATGCTAAATTCTAATTACTTTCACTTAGTTCTATAAGATCATTCTTCAGAAATTGCTGGGGTTTTTTAAAGCGTTATTTCTTGCGAAAATTTCTCCTGTAGTAATGCTGTTTCACAAGTGTAGAATCTATAATTTCCACGCCATAGTACACCTTATTCGTTCGTGTTGGAACATCTAAAAACAGGTGTTTATATTTATTAATAGATAGTTAATTCACTCATTGTCTTGTGGTAGTAGATGTGAATGATTCTGATCGAGATTGCTTAATATTAATGACCTAAGAAGACTCGTTAAACTTAAGGCATCAAAGTCCAATTGCATCTCATCTTTCTCCTAATCTCCTTGTTGGACAGGAATACATAACATGATTAACAGCGATATACTGACCATAGTATTACTTTAAATTATGTATATGACAAATGTGTTTACGATTTCCCATCAATGATATAATTCAATTCACTTACTTCCTTTTCAATTATGTGAAGACTTGCCCCGAAGAAGGTATGGCTATGACTATATTCTTAAGCAAAAGCCTCTTTCCTTTCTATTTGTGCCTTACATTAATTTCATTTTTGACTAAGTGTAGGGAAGATAAGTTCCTGAGGCTTCGAACAATTTTAACAACGTATATTCAAATCAAGGATATACTAAAGTAGATTAATCTCTGAATCTTTGGTTTAACTTTAAAAACTTCAATAGTCAACGTATAGTATGAGTAGGTAGAGAAAACTTCTTTAAATGACTAAATCATTTTCATTCTTAAATTGGTTATCTAACAGCAAACAAAAGCAACACCTTCATCCCTATTATTTCCTATCTTATAAGATTATGGAAAACATATTCTTGAAAATTGCGCGAAACCTTTTAGGGAAGTGGAAAAAAGATTTAATTTGTTCCATGCCGTAAGCATGCGCAACGTGCTTGAGAATTAAAGAGATGAATTTTGACCCTGATCATATTGTACAGATTTGGGAAGACCAAAATGTGTAAAAAAAACTGTATCAAAATAGTTTAGTATTTTAGCTTAAATAGTTCTCAAAGAAACTGCCTGTGGAATAAATGTTGACAAACATGTTATGGTCAAAATGTGTCAGTTGCCTGATTTGTTCTCTTATACTGGATGGTTTGTCAAAAGACGGAATAAGCGACAGATGAGTTTTCCTTACCTTTCAAAAGTGTGACAAAATCTACGTTATTTGGACAAAATCGCGTTTCGTTTATGGAAAAGTAAAAATAAACAGATTTTGTTATACATCTTTCTGACTCACAAATAACTAGCCAAAGGAGTTTCATGATGTAGAGTAAGAATTTCTGTCAACTATAATTTGATACCACACAATACCACCCAATGTATTGCAAAGTAATCAACCGGGAATTTATGTAGTTCCAGTTTCGCTAACAGCTTTTTGCAACACTCAGTAAATCATAGAATCTTCCTCTTTTTGGACGAGTAGTAATTGTCTTTTGTCACCATAATTAGTATAGAGAGACTGAGTCGTAGAAAGAAGATCAGTATCTATGACTGATCATTACTAGAATTGAATTTGACCTCATCATAAAAATGACCTTCATAATTCCCAAGAGCTCTTCTTGCCACAGCTCTAGTAACCCCATAATTCGTTCGTGAATAAGAAATTGCAATATATCTCAACAGATAAACCATAAGATCTGATCAAAGCTTGTCAGTCACAAGGTGACTAACCAGGACCTTATCTCCAGCTAGTACAGTGCCTACGAATACATTATTACCATCCAGAGGTTAATGTTAATCTTGATACCATGTCTGATGTAATGGAGACGAACGTAGGTAAAGCTGCAATTCAATCCATGTAGAACACCTTTGCTTAAAAAAGACTTCTCAAAATAAGACAAAGCAAAGGATTTGAGAAATAAAAAATGAATGATAAAGAACATTTGAAATGAATGGTTTATAATTATTAAAAATCAAATCAGACTGCAGTTTGCTTGATTTAATCAATGCATCGCTTTCTATATCAAACGTCTATTAAAAATATGAAGCACTTGGAATAGATTTGTCTTTTTTGTTTGCTTATTGTTCTACCTGTATCAATCATAAGTATTGTGCCCTTACTTCTTGCAATAAGTCGAAGTAGTATTACGAGTCTATGCTCTTAAAATAGTAACAAAACGTTATGCAAGCCATCAAGCTTTGACAATTTAACAAAATAATATATTTCCCTAGAAAACAAAGTGAAAATAATAAACATTAGTTTACGGTATTGAGAATTAAATCCCAAAATAATCGAAGAATTAAAGACACCAGAATTAGTAATTTAAAGTCCTGATACAAATCAGCAAACGTCAGGAATAATATCAAACCTGATATCGATGATGTGTCAGCTATAGTTTCTAGTATGTTGATGTGCCAACAGTCTTTAGATGAATCTCATAATTATAATTCCAGATTTGAAAATACTATAAATTCCAATGAATGTCTCTGTCTAAGAGATTTATAAGAGGACTTTGTATTTCAAGATGAAATAATCACTTGAATTCAATAATTTGAAGACAAAAAAATAAAAACCCCAAACACGGGACAAAACAATATAATACAATTTCCCGTTGCTAGATAAAATCATGTCAGTTACATTATATATAGATCTCTACATGACCTCAGGTCACAATTTGCATTTTATTTTATCAAAAATAAATAATGGAAAATAAATTTCTAGAATGAACCTTATATTTATCAAACAATAATCTGGATTATGTAAAATTCAGTTAAGAAATTTCAAGCAACTGTTCAAAAAAAATAATTACTTCTTTTGTTATTAGTAATATTGACTTCGAAATTGACTTTATTGACATTAAGCAACAAAAATTTCTTTGTACTGTTAGTAATATATACATGTGCGATAAGAATTATATATGCTTAAATCTTATGAATGACACAAAAGTATAAAAGAAACAATATATTTTAATATAAGTGAATGTAGATCAGCTATTAAATTGCCATTTCCATTAAAGTACCTAATATCAGTATTATATTGTCTTAAGATCAAACTAATCAAACTTCAATCTCTGAATTTTGTTTTTCATTTTTTGCCGATGAAAGTAAGGGGACTATGAATACAAAGTACATTAATCGTAGGAGATGAACTAATGTAGACTTCAAAGAGTTGTAATGCTAATATCGAAGCCAATCATTAATTCTCCATTGTGGAATAATTTCTATGCAACATGTCTTCGAAAAAATAGCACACTGGATGCTCAACATCATTTTTGTCCTCTTCAATCGATACTTATCCAGCCCCAACATTACTTGCATCAACATCTTGAATGTTGACTTAACTTTGGAGCTATTACATTTGGTCAGTCTTATGTATATTCTTAAGGTAATCAAAACACTTTTGCTCAAAACATGAAAGTTAGTCGAAGATATGTTTTGAAAGATGCTAATTTTGAAGGAATTGAGTACCTATTGATAACAGAAAAAGAATTATCTACCCATGATATATTTAAACGATTCATTGTATGGTTGAAGACTTTAAGAAACATGCATATCATTAGCACAGTTCATTTTGTGAAGTTTAATATAAAGATAGCTGGCGACATAAATACGTGTCTGTATTGCCGGCAAATTATGATTTAACTAACAGAAAGAAATCAGCATAAAATTACAAAAGAACGAGATAATGGGTAGGCTTTTGAAGCTTTCCGATTTTGAACATTCAGAAATAGATAAATAGAAGACCCTAAAACTGGTACAACAGTAAAGCTGAATTGAATTATCTGAATGCATTATTTGCTTGTTATCAAGGATTAGTTAAACGAGTAATAAATAATAACAACAGATGAAAGAAGATATAAACTAGTGTTTGTCGTCATGAAATCAAATTATTATATGAAAGCCAATTACATATGTTCCTTTGTATTAAGTGTGCAAAAAGTGTAAAGTTAAGAGATGTTGTTTAATTCCTAAAGAGACGAGAAGACCCACATTAGAACTTGCTATTTTACAAAATATATGCTATGGTTTGTATAAAGTATGATATTTGTAAATACACTCTAGATATTAATTGACAGTTACGGATTTAACTATGCTCCAATTTTTTATGGATATAAGTTACACATTGCAATATGCCATTGAAGCAGCAATATCGGGTAAATAACAAGATTTGTAAACCGGCATAATGAACTGAAAAATTTGATGGATTTTAAATATTGTTTTATATTAATTAGAGGTGGACAAACAATATGTGGCTCCGTCCTTATATCTCGAATAAAAATACTATTAGTTTGTCTTCGCTATGCCTTCGCAGCACGAACCGAATCTCTACCTATTCTATCATCCAGGTATGTATAACCAACTGTTCAAAGTATTTGACGCGGATGGAGCTGGAACAAAAACATCATAGATTCACTGAATAATTTATATAACTATACAAAAATATATACCGATGGATCATAAGATGAGGAAAAGGCTGCTGCAGCCTTCGAAAGTGGAAAACACACAACCAAAGTTCGCTTACCAAATGGTACGCCATTTTTTTCAGCCGAAATTAGAGCAATAGACCTTGCTTTGCAATACATTGCAAGCTAGCGTATTTCAAATAGCATAATCTTCTCCGACTCACTATTAGTACTTCAGTCACTACATAATAGAAAACTGGAGACTCCCCTATTGGCTAATATTCTTATTAAGCATACTGAGTTGAGTACCTCACATAATATAGTATACTGTTGGTTATCCAGCCATGTTGGAATCAAAGGTAACGATAAAGCAGTCAGCGCTGCTAAAATGGCCCGATCTTTAGAACCATCTGATTTCAAAACACCATATACTGATTTTAAACGTTGTATTAAAGACTGTTACGTCAGAAATGGCAGGCATCATGGAATGATGCCGTGAATAATAAACTTCATACCATCAAGCCAATTCTAGTAGAATGGACTCCTTCCTACAGAGCCGACCGTAAAAAGGAGGTAGTCATTGCTAGAATTCGAATCGGCCATACTTATTTAACCCACTCCTACATACTAAAAGTAGAAGACCAACCAGAATGCATATCTTGCAATGAACCATTCACAGTTAAGCACTTTATGCTGGAGTGTTTTGACCTCCAATCTACACGTAATCAATATTACAATGTGCAAGACATGAAAGAGCTCTTTGATACAGTTAGTATTTCTTATGTTATAGACTTCCTTAAAGAAATAAACCTATATCATAAGGTATAACTTCTATTTTATCATCTTAAACATTTGTATGTGTTTTATATATACGGTCGCTAGATTTTAATTACCTTTCATTTGTTTTCGTTGTCATATATTATTTGCAATTCCCGTTGATCGGCAAACTATTTTTATCATCATTACCATTCTTATCGTTTTACCTTTACATATTTGGTTTTGTATCGCTGGCTGATAGAGACCCTTTTTACCATTTGTATATAATGAAGAATATAACCTTTTGTATAGCGCTAAATGGTCTCTTTGTGCTGGTGCGCCGTAAAAATTCAACCTACCAACCAACCAAGTGAATAATTTCACATACGCTCTGCAGCTTTTAATGAAAACATACAAGACACTTGCATAATAATATTTTATTTTTACGCCTGCTACACGATTTTGTCTAATTATTTACACTTTCTATTCATGGGAGGAAATTGCTTTATCTTTTTCTGAAAGTGTGTACAGTCATAGAGTGCATTTTAGGATGTCAAAGAGCGTAATCCTGCTTAAGTGATCCCTAAGTAAGTGTTGACACTTTTCTAATAAAAGGAACAATTGGTAAGCATATTTATCAGATTTGGCTTCTTCACTTAGGACAGATCATTCAGGTAGTAGACGAATCTTAAAAGAATTTTGTCACATCCTGACCAGTCCTAAATCTCACCTCTTAATGCTTAGTACCACTAGGCCACTGGAGCAGTTCAAAGTCACAATGACCAAATGTATTTAACTTTGTCAAACTCACACTGACCAAAATAAAATGATCATTACCTGCCTTCTAATTAACAGGTTTAACATAAAGCATCTTCGCTGTTCTTGGTGTGGGTGTTATATCTCATGCAGCTAACATGTTTATCTGTCACAAAAGGTAGAATACCTTTCATCACTAAATTAATGGCAACATACGATAAATAAACTATTCATCGGAAACAGGACATGATACCATCGGGTGTAAAATACGTTTAACTAGCACATCAAAGCAAGAAAAACAAGTTAAACAAGATTCTACCTGGACATCCTGTACGGATAAACATTCAAATGCAAAACCCAAAGATATCGATTTCACGAAGCAGATCGCTTTATACGAAGATAATAAGATATGGTAGTGGTAACGAATTTCAGCTGAATGCACTGAAAACCTTTCGAAAATATAATGAAAGCGATTATATTTCTAAGTTGAATGATACGCCATCTCTTTGACATATAGAGATGTTTTGTTACATGAATCGTTTAGAATCAAATTAATTAACAACAGCATTGTTAATTTCAAGGGTAAATGATAAATGAATTCAAACAATAATGACATTTGAAAGTTTTAGCTAACAGTGCGCGGAGAAAGGTTTGCAATGCCAGTATGTATTATAATCCTAGCATATTGTTAACTGTATTCTGGTGTTCCTCAACAAAAAATCAAATTTAATATGACTTCTAAGAAGCATAGACATAACATGGGTATTTGTGACATTTCTAATTGTGGAGGCACTGTTTCAATCAACAACATTCCTATTATTTTTTTCAACGTTTTCTGTCTAATACAAATTGAAGTTGAATGTTGTTACTGGGATATAAAAAGTGATTTATCCTAATTGTAAATGGGTTTGATTTTCTAAGATTTTATCTTTGTTTACCGAATACAGTGACAGTTTCAAATATGAAGACGTCTTTCGAAAATCATGAAGCCATTTGCAGCTTTTTACCTCGGACTTACATCTGATGGAATGTAATATTTACACCACCTTTTTTGTTTCAATAGAGCCAACTCTATATATTTTAGTTTTGGATCTGTGGGGAGACGTTTAAATATTTTAGTGAATGATGTATTTGTCAATGTGCACACCAGTTTCATTACAGTTGGTCCTGTATCTTGTAGCACCGTGATTGTGTTTTAGTTTTCTCTGGAACAAACTGATCCTTCACAACAACTCAATAGCAGTGTACTAGAATCTCTAAATCAGCTTCTTATTCCACACCTTGACATCAAATCATGATCTGTCAGCAGTCTTAATTTTACACTTGACATATTTAAACTGACATTCGGCTAATTGAAGATTACTATAGTAATTATCAAGTGCATATATATATATATATATATATATATATATATATATATATATATATATATATATATATATATATATATATATATATATATCTATATCTATATATATATATATATATATATATATATATATATATATATATATATATATATATATTTATATATATATATTTATAAATATATATATATATATATATATATATATATATATATATATATATATATATATATATATATATATATATATATATAGATATATATATATATATATATATATATAGTATATATATATATATATATATATATATATATATATATATATATATATATATATATATATATATATATATATATATATATATATAATGTAATTATTTATATCCTTATTAAATGAATATCCTCTACCCTGCGGTAGAAATTATGGATTCTTTTTGTTGTTGTTGTCGAAATATCTGCGCGAGTACTATTACGAAATTCCTATACTGCTCTATAAAAAAGTGGTTTATAATTTTATCGTATTATGCAAATATTATGAATGTCGTGTGTCATGGCTAAATGCTCCATACGACTCCTAAACAAATGTGGACACCTGTATCTAGAAATAAATATATGTGACTAAGTCCTAATTCTACCTGATCAGCTGGAAACAGCTATTTTTACAAATAGCTAATCAATTTAAAGGGTATTTTGGTTGCATATTCTAGTCGATAAGCCCTAAACACATCTTCACTGCTAGATAAATCGGTGAACTGCTTGCAACTTTTTATTTAAGCAATCCATATCAATCTACAATCCTAATATGCCACAATATTTGGATAACATGTTGCTTGACAAACACGTGCAAGGAAAACTACTGTAACACCTATTTAAATAAAAGATATATGATTACGTTTCCAACTCTTCCTGACTGACTCTTGGAATCTTTACATAATAATAAGATTTTGCACAAAAGCATCTGGGAAATCAGCCGAAACTTTGCAATACATTTAATAATGCACCAAAACTTCTGGGAAATCAGCAAAATCCCTGCAACACATAATGTAAAAATTTTTCAATTAGAAGGCCGCTTGAATGGAATAAATGAAATGTTTCGAATGTCTTAATGGCAATTTTGTTATCAAGTCAGCTGCTTCCACAACGTGGATATGAATATTGCATATGTTTAACAGAAGCTGTGTTCAAAATAATATTTAGGAGAATAGCAATGCTGAACTGTATTTTCCAAGCATGCACGATATCCTAAATATTTTAGAAAATTTTCAGATATACATATATTACATTTGATGTTTATAGCGTTGTGATAAACAACATTACCAATACGATAGATAAAAGAAAAAAATTAAGTAATTGACGTAATTAATTTGCAAATACTGCGTTGGGTCAAAATCACAGCGAACCTCGAAGATTTTCTCAGACAATTGAATATAAAATCGAAACCCTTTTCAATTGTCTATATTTTTTTGGAAAGGTACAAGAAAATGATGAAAATTGTTCAAAATATTGAAACTAAACATGAAGGTGTTGTTGGATTTGTGATACCACCTAAAGATAACTTTTCAGCATGACTTAATAATTGAGAAGCGTCGCAGATTTTAAAACGTTTAAAAGTCATGCCAAAGAACAATATTGAAAACATCTTTTTTATTCTCAAACTACAGGCCAGGAGTTATTACCAAAATGTATCAACTGTAGAAACGCAGTAATCATGCTAAGAAAGAAACGAAAATAAAGTACTCAAAACTCAAAGAGTGGTGAACTCAAAATTTGCCTACACATTACATGAGAAACTTAGAAGTATTCCATACAAAAACTACATATCAGCCATGTGATTGACCAGTAGCACGCAGACATTGTTGACTTGCGGAAAACAAAAATGGATTCAAATATATTCCAACAGAGACAGATGTTTTGCAAAAAAAATATTTGGCCGAACACAAATGAATGATCAATAAAGATGACATGATATGCCTTCAGAGAAGTCACTAAAATAGAACTAATGAAAATATATTGTTTGATGAGAAATCAAAAGTTACAAACTTACAAGAAATGAATTCAGTATGCAGAAGTGAGCAAGAGATGAATGGCTGACAGTTGCAAACAAACTGTAAACACACACACACACAATCACACACACAAATATATATATATATATATATATATACACACACATATATATATATATATATATATATATATATATATATATATATACACATATATATATATACACACACACATATATATATATATATATATATATATATATATATATATATATATATATATATATATATATATATATATATATATATATATATATATATAAAGAATAAAAATCAAATGGCAAATAACAACCCTTTCAAGCGTACTGGATCCACCAAGGGATCACGTGTGTCTGGGATTAATTAAAATAGATGCAATAAACTGACGACGAACAGTACGAAACTAGTAACTAACCTAAGCGCTTTCGACTCTTAATAAGTCTTTTTTCAAAGGCAAATACAAAACATATATACGACAAACAAATAAACACAAAAACGTTGTGTTTGTAAGCCTCTACATGGCTGTCTTCACATTTGCTAAAACTATAAATACAACCAGCTTGTATAGACTAGTTGCGCAAATTAGTTTCTAGTGACCTGAGTCTATTTCAAATAAACTGAAACCTCATCACATGCTGCACGCGCATGGAGCAAACTATAAATACAACCAGCTTGTATAGACTAGCTGTGGAAATTAGTTTCTAGTGACCTGAGTCTATTTCAAATAAACTGAAACCTCATCACATGCTGCACGCGCATGGAGCAAACAGGGTTATTACATCTGAAAATCGTTTTTGCACACTATAAACTGATTAACTCTGAAAAGAGCTTGGCCACAGCCAATCATTTACGTCGTTTGTGTCTCAAGCCTGGATATCTAAACAACTCTTACGAAAGCACAGAAACATGTCTACGATCTAGATAAACAAAACTCTTTCGAAAGCCGAGAACATATTTACGTTCTTAATCAAAAAACTCTTGCGAAAATATCAGTTTTCTGTAAATAATAATCATAATCACAATAAAACACTATGATCCAGAAAGGAAATAAAATGAATTAAAATTTTAACTCAAAGTAATGATAATACGTATATAGTCGTAACAATACAGCGATAATAATTTAGTTATGTATTAGTTGTTGATACAAAATTAAATAAAATAGGTCATTCGGGTCAAGCAGACCATGTCAAATCCAGCATCCAATGTGACATTACAATTGCAGGTAATGAAATGAAACAATGTTTACAATCTAACAAACAATTAAATGAAACATGCATAACACTTATGCTTTAAAGGTACAATTTAGTTTTACGTAATATAGCTTTCATTTGCTGAAAAACAGACATACACCTGGAAACAAATTGCATAACATGAAATCTTGTGAATCACAAAGTGTACATGAAACAATACATTTCTATGCACGTAAAAGTGCATCTGATATTAAATTGTTTTTCCTTAACGTGCCTATTATACATTTCATATTCCTGCAACATAAAACTTCACTTAGCACAATAAAGCAGAAGGAGACGACTAAATGTAGACCTTAAAGTGTCGAAATGACAATAGCAAAGTCAAGCATTCCACCTATATTGTGGAATTTGTTTTACTCTGGCGTTTCACAAACTAGCACACTGGATGATCTACACTATTACTGTTGTTGTTTTATATATCAATACCAATCCAACCGCAACATCCGTTGCATTTCCGAATTATTGCTACATGTTATTTCGATTTGTCTTTAGAGATGAAGTCATCATCGATGAAAGCATCACAATTATGTAGACCAGACTTAACAATATTCATCAAACGCTGGAAAGTACTAGACGAACCTTTCGTCCCAAACGGCATCACTTTATTTTTAAAAATTCCATCTGGAGTCATGAGTGCCGAAATTTCCATTGACCCTTCCGTTAGTGGAAAGTGTCAAAATCCTTTCAGAAGGTCAAAATTGGCGACAAATTTTGCATTTCCAATTTTATAAATGCAGTAATCGATTCTTAGTAATGTAAATTAACATGTTTTAGTCACACTGTTCACCTTTCTATAGCATGTGCACATGTGGAAAGTTACATGGTGAACTATAATCACTTTCGCTCAGCTATATGAAATAATTTCTCTAACAAATTTTGAATTTCTTTCTTTAAATATTCATGTTAAGAGCGGGTTCATCTTGTATTGTTAGTGTTTCACAGGTATGGAATTCACAATTTCAACATTATGGTAGATCTTATTTGTTCGTGTATGAACGTCTGGAAATAAATGCCTATATTCAAGTAATAGCAATTCTAGTTCATTATATTCTTGTTACTACACATGTGAAAGTTTCTGGTCCAGATTATTCATTATTTCTGAATTTTGAAGATTTGTTACACTAAAATGAATGCATCATATTGCATTCCATCGCTTAAATTCTTTGTGTGCGGGACGGATACAACTAAATTAATTGCATGATTAACCTGCCTATCTTTATCTTCAATTTTAATACCATTTGACAAATGTGACAAAATTGACAAAGTCTGTAGTATTTGCAAACATTACTTTCTATTTTCGGCCAGTAAAAGTGATTCAATATAATGTGATAAGTCTTATTAATCTCTAAATGACCAGCTAAAGGAGATGTATGTGCCAGACTTAGACGTCCCTGTCTGTACAATTTTGGAACTATTATTTGATAGTTCCCTGACCACTTATCAATATCAGGTACTTTATTTGGTCTCCATTTTCTCAAAAGAATGTCATTTCTAACAAAATAACAAACAGGTACTTTGGTGGCTTCACTTTTACTAACGGCCCTTTGAAACTAACAGGAGACCTTATAATATTTTCCTGTTCTACGGCCAGTGACTGTACTTTGTCACTATGATTAAAATCAAGAGAATGAGATGTTAAAAGAAGATCGTTGTTTTTAATACCATCTGACTGATACCAACGAGGAGTGAAAGTAACCTTACCAAAAGCTTGACCAATATTTGTGTCATCTAAAGGAATAATTTCAGGACCAACATCATTTCAACCTTCTTTGCCATAGTTCTAGTAGCTTCACAAGTTGGGTTTAGATCGCGAATTTCTATGTCAATATGATCGACTGTCCGATCCAAGCTAAGCTTGCCATCTGCAAGTGGATGAGCCACAGCCTTATATCCACCTAAGTCATTTACTAGTAATACATTAATGGTTAATTGGGTAAAGACTACACTGTTCCCACTGTAACTCTTGAATAAGAACACTCGCATTAGAAGGAGACTTCTCATTAAAAGGCAAAGTAACTTATAAACAAGACTGAGAAGTTGCATTAACTTTAATAGGGACTGGATTGGCCGAATCAATCATGAGTGATGTAGAAACCTTCGACACGATTGGTTTTTAATTCTCCATAATAAATTCAGACATGGGTTTATTAGACCCAACAAATCTATTGCTTTCAATCCGAGACTGTGACTTTGACGTCTTAAATATGACAGCATTTGGAATAGGTCTATCTTACTTCTGTAGCTGATTTGTCAATTTATACGTGTCTTTTCGTTTGCAATAAGTACACGTATAAAGCTATAAGTAATTTTGATCAATCTCATCAGAAAATTGATCTTTAAAGTTGTATCAGACAGAGATTTGGAAGGACTCCTATTCGGCAGAAAAAAATATTTGTTTATCAGACAAATGCCGAGTGGTGGATGTTCTGACAAAATAAAAGCTAAGAAACTAAGGAATACCCGTCATTAGTACGAGCAGGATTTCTAAAGTTTCGACCTTATGCTCATCAAGATAAATCTCAACGTCACAATGGACACATTGGATGAACTCTTCAACTGATATCAGTTGCCTGAGATGTTTGTGATCTTTATTAAACTTTTTAGAAGAACAGAACCATTGCAATTGTCATGATTTTTGTCATTCCACATAGGTCCAGTCAGTTGATTTTCTACAATTCCTAACACCTTCTCGATAAGCCTCATATACTAACTGGTAACCCTCCAAGATAGATTCCTTACCCACAGCATTTTAAGCACTCTACTGTAGTCACCGCAAAATGTAAATGTTACGAGCTTTGCCAATTACGACACATTGTGGTAATAGAGTGCAGTTCTCTATTGGCTTTTTCAAAATTTCAGCAACTTTTTCAAAATGAATTTTTTTTATCAACTTCTTTGATATCTCTAAAGCATTAAAAGTTTTGAATGTTTTTCATTTGCTAGTTCTAATCCTTTTAATCAAATTTCATACTCCATTTTTCCCTTTTGTCTTAGCATGTGTCTTTCCTTTCTTTCCGTCTGCTATTGTCTTTTTTCCAGAGAAAATAATCACCTGAATTAAAAAATTGGAGAAAAAAATTCCAGCATGAACAAATAATATAGTCCGAAAATACATCTCCGATGGTTTGTACTTCCTCCCGATTTAAATAACTAAAAAGTTTAATGTGATAAAAAGTGCACAGAACTAAATCAATTGAACCATTGATTTATAATTTCTAACCTGTCATCAGAATGGCGCTAGTACTTGCATCCCCTTGCACCTTTCATGCTTAACAGACTTTCCATAATAACACTGCGCCATATTCCGTACACTACGGATAGTTTATTTCCATCCGACAACATAATGACGTAATTGATCCTATTCGGTAACTGCTGGATAATTCCGTAAACTGCAACTTATTAATGACACCGCTTGTTAAATCCACGTGAAAGGCACATTTTTTGTCATTCTTTTCCTTTGCTTGATTCGACACTAGAAATATCGGAAGCAGACAACATATGTATGTACATATTTAGTCGCGCATGCGCCCCTTTGCTGAAAATGGACTGGTCCAGAAATGAGTTTATTGCATTGAAAACTTCCGTTAAGCATGAAACGCTTAGGCGATGACGGTGTTATGTCAATTCTTCTCGCATTCAGGTTAAAAAATAAAACTCAATGAATGTTTTGACTAAGTTCCTTTCTCTTTTTATAACATTGTTTCCGTTTTTGAAATCGGTAGGGGGTACAAACCAACGGGGATGTATTTTCAAACTATAATAACAGCATATCGTACAACTCATGTATTAAGGCTTGAAGCACGAATGACCCATTCCTCATGATTTTAAGATTATATAGTTCTCTACTTGACCTCATGTTACAATTATCATTTACTAAAAAGAATAGCATTGCCTTGTGGAAAAGAAAACTTATAGAATAATCATGATGTTTACAAAACCAAATCATAGCTGGATTACACTCAAGAAATTCCAAAGTGTAGATCCAAATACAGATATGAGCTTATTCTATTAATAATGATCCTGATATTACGTCCATACACGAAGAAAGAAATTTAGCTATGTGTTAGTTTACACACAATGAAACAAAAAAGAAAATCCGATTAAGCAAAAATGAACTAATTTTCGGACATGGTAAAGTCCAGCATACAAAGTTACATTACAATAGCATGTAATGAAATAAAACAAAATGACTTAAACTAACAAATGAACAATTAAAATAAATATACATAACATATATATTAAAATACGTACGGTGTGTATGCTTAAATGCCTTCAATATCTAACATTCTGTTCGGATCACGCCTGTAGCATTGTAGAAATCACTTCTCTTAATTGAACAGAGATCGAAGCGAGGCCTGGAATGAAAGTTAAGACATATTATACAACCCATGTACATACTACAAAGGGTAATATTTGCTAAACAGCCTATATAATCTGTATACAAATTTCATCTGCTAACATTTCTAAGAAATCAAATATAATATATGTAAAGACTACAGATGCCAATATTTCCCAGAAATATAAATACTACAGATAGCAATATTTCAAAATATACCTATATGCTCTATGTAAATATTACAGCTACTAACATTTTCAAAGCATTCCAAATTTTGTAATTTTGCCCTGTGACATCATCGATAAGTCGACTATTGCATTTCACAATGTATACGTATTGTCTGAAACCTTACAACATGGCATCTTAAGGACGTGGATACCTTCATATTGTTTTTCCATTAACTCTACATATGCGTCTGCGTCTCCAAATTTATATTTCAACAAAATAGGATAATGTAGGGAGGATGGTGCTCAGCAATAAAAATCGAATCTTCTGCACAAGCAAACTACTGTAAATAAAAGACAACACAGTTTGTTGAACATAGAATACCAGCTCACGTCGAAATATTGAAATAGCATCGCTCAATTTATCCCTGCACTATTGCAGAATGAGTCATTACTAATACCATTTTAATAAACATCTAGGACGTGAATGTCGTGATTGAGAATTGGACAATATTGATTACAACACGAACATGTCAATACAGAATCTGTTGCTAAATCGGTAGATGATAAGTACAGAAATACAACACTTTTTATGACAATATCGTGGAGTAAATATCCATGATTAAATTACGGAGTAAATACTCATGACTAAATCAAGGAGTAAATGATATGACTAAATCAAGGAGTAAATATTCATGACTAAATCACGAAGTAATTAGTCATACATATAGCAGCCGATACAGCGTTGCCAAATCTCCCAAATGATTTTCCCATAATGAGTTTGGAATGTGTTTTCATACTATGCAAAATAATAAAGTGATACAGAAACGTTTTGAAACTTACAAAAATAGTAGACTATATTTTAATGGCGTCCAGCTGATTCTTTAGTTTACAGAAGTAACTAACTTTCTACAGTTTACAGAAGTCACTATTTTAATCCTAAATAGATTAACTGACAAAAACTTGGTGATATATATATATATATATGCTAATTGTATTCCAAGCATTGCATATGGCTTGATTGGAGAAGTGCATACTATAACAAATTGCATGGTGTGAATTCATATATCTTCACCGATAAATGAATATTTGTCCTTTATACATTTCGAGTGAGTTTCATTAAGGTTCTATGACATCATCAACTTAACGGTAGTATAAGCATCAAAAGGTATGTTATTTAAACCCAAACAAGAGATATTTTTTGCAGACATTATAGAAAGCGAAATCAGATAGTGTTGACATAATGTTATAATTTCATAAAATTCGTATTGAGAGATACACAGTTTCCATGAATTCTATGCTTCTCGAATAGTCAAATAATGTTTAGTGTGACCAACCAATTCTATTTTATAATCAAAATTTTCTAGAACATTATAGGACATCAAGCCGAAATTATGACGTCAATGATTCGCGGTTTATTGGACAAGTCTGAGAGTAATGCATGCCGGGAGTGTGACGTGAAGAATTCGTCATTTTATACAAAAATGTTTGGAACGCATGCCAAGAGTGTGATGGCAATAATTGGCCGTTTAAATACGGAAATAATATGAATGTTTGCCAAAATGTAACGTAATTCAGCAAATTGATAGGAAAATGGTAGGAAATAAAGCATTTAAAGAGTGGAACGAAAATGATTCTCAGTTTTATATTTAACCGATAGGAACACATGCCAAGAGTGTGACATGAAAGTTTCGGCGTTTTATAAGAAAATGATAATAACATTTGTAAGGGTTTGACCAAACCGATTTAGCATTTTTTATATTACTAAAATATTAATTCGGTGGTACGTTTGACATCATTAGGCACCATTACTTACTTAATGGTCTAAAGCGCTCTCCGTTACGAATCACTGCCATCTCACCTCTGTCTGGGTGGTTCTAGTCTAAGATTCGGCGAATGTGGACATGTAAGAAAGCTTGCCAGTAGCTTATTGTGGGTCGGTGGTTCTTTCCGCTGATTTCCCGGTTTCTACCGCCACCATTAATACTGGCCGCCATGTATAGCCTATCGTGAGCTGAAAATGGCGTTAAGCCCCAAAATACAACAAGTTCGTAGCAACTGTTTCGAACAATATTTATTCCAAGAAAAAAAATAAGATGAACTATATAAAGAAGCAATAATGTTGCAAATGAGCGTCTGGCAACAAGAAAATATTTTCTTATTATCCTATTGTATACTAACGTATAAGGAAAAGTATTAAAATATATAAACAAATGTGACATAAGATTTAGTGTTGAATTAACAGCTAACGATCTGTATGACACTATAGAAGCATAGGTACCTCATTGATTACATGAATGCTGTTAGAGTATAAATTATTTGTCATTTAACAAAACTGAAAATCTTTTTGCTCACATAGATGATTTCGCGATAGGCAAACTATCACACAAAGTGTCAGTATATTTCAAAATACGTATGATACATGAAAACTAGAAGACTATAAATTTATAATATGTTATCTCGTTTAGTAATTGCTGTTACAATCAAACTCTAAAACGATACGCTTGTGAGTTTGGACAGTCTGAACATTTATAATGTCCATAAACAGGATTGCTTGCTACTTATCGCACATTATGTCGTATTATCGTACAGATGCAACCAAATCAGATAAGTGTACACGTGGCTTTTGTGACATCATGACTACCTAATGGAGCTAATTATTTTACAGAAGGATGTTTATGTCAGGAAAAGGACAAAAGAGCAGAACTTATTCTTACGTGTTTAGGCTGGTACAAAAAGTAACAAGAAAATAGTGAAGACAATACGCATTGTACAATTTAACAAAGCAATTTATTTCCCTAGAAAATCAAGGTAAAATGAAGAAAACAAGTTACGGTTTACGAATCAAATCCAAAATTAATTCAAGAATTAAAACATTGAAGTAATAGTAGTCCTAAATTAACCTGAGTTCGATTCCCGATGAAATTCAAAATGAAAAGCGTAAGAAACGGCATCGGCGTAGGTGTAGTACTAATGTGTCAACAATGTGTTTGTTGAGTTACAAAAACTAATATTTTAGTTAGGAATTTCGAATAAATTGCAATGAATGTCTATCTCCAAGAAATCTGCATGAGCACTAATTATATATATATATATATATATATATATATATATATATATATATATATATATATATATATATATATATATATATATATATATATATATATATATATACATATATATATATATATACATATATATATATATATATATATATATATATACATATAGATATATATATATATATATATATATATATATATATATATATATATATATATATATATATATATATATATATATTCCAGGCAAAAGAAGCACTAGTTCCATAAAATCTAATTTCAACTCAAACTGGACACAACAAAACACATTAAGTGTCATTGGTTAAAGCCCTAACTTTCTAAGAGTGTTTCTACTACTGGTTGTTGATAAGAAAAATCAAAAGTAGGTCAAACAGAACTGAACTGAATTTATATTTTAAAAAGTCAAATCCAGTAAGCAAAGCTATCGTTAAAATAAGATGTAATAGAATAAAATAAAACTAACAAACAAATAATTAATTTACACATACACAACAATATATACAGTAGAATTAGCTTCCTCACTTTTACAGGAATATGTTCCGACTGTTGATCATCCAAAAGATCCTTCTGAGAGACTAAATATGTAGTTGATATTGTGAAAAGGAATTGTATTACAGGGAAAAATCATTGAAACAAAATATTTTTTTATATTGATTTTCTTTTTTAAATTATTTGTGGTCAAAGCGACAGATTGTTAAATTCCAAATTCGGACTTACCAACCATTAAGTTTATTGATTTTATTCACAACCATGTTTAAACTGTTAGAAATTATTTTCAGTTTGTTCTTGGCCTCTCATTCATCTCAGCCAAAAGTGATTTTGTTTCTTTTTCATCGGGATTGTATGGAAAACATATACGTCATTTATTAGGTTAATACCAAAGAGCTGAGACAACACTCTTTAGAAGGATTTTAACTTTATTTATGATAAAGACATGATATGGTTTTGCAACTTCTAGACCAATTTATTTGTGTGAGACCTGACATTTGTCGCTGGCATTTTCCTATACAGAGCATCAAGAATATTTTAATAACTAAATGTTCTTCTGGTTTATATTGATATTTGTACGCATGTTAACCAATTTCTTCCAGGCTATTTTGTAAAATAATAATCGGTCTTTGTTATAGTAAAATGTCACTAATGCAGATATAAATCCTTAGTGACATATTATTATTGTTCTTTATTACAGTAAAATGCCACTAATGCAGATACAAATCCATAGAGACATACTAATTGTTCTTTATTACAGTAATATAGACCTAATGCAGATACAAATCGCTATAGATATATCATTTTTACAGCACTTTGTTTTCAAACTGCCTTTGTAAATTTTATTACACAAGTCAAATGTTTAATTATAAAATTCTAAATGTCGCAATTTCATAAAACCAGTTTGGATTGAAGCTAACTCCCTAACCAGACAGCATGTGCTGCTTGCATAAAAAAACCTAAACACCGTTAATAAGTGATGTTTATAATTATTTTTATTTACATGATTACCAATTGACTTTTAACAGGGAACAATTGTCACCTTGAAGTCTTTGAACATCCATCTTGAATGATATATTTATTGTAGTATGTATTGTATATCATTATGGTCAAACTTTAGCAATATAAAAAAGGATATCATTACAGGTTATGTTGGGTTATAGTCTTAAACAGACGGATCAGTCCTACAATAGAAAATAACCATATTTTAAACTCTATAGAGTCAAAATGAAAATGTGTGTTTCGTTATGACTTTTAACATAAGGAAACTGTATCCTATTCCATGTCATCATATCATTACATCGTATTTCATCTAAACTCATAACTTATTTTAATCCTTCACCAAATGCATGAGGTTTGTGAGTTCAATCCCAGGCCGATTCTTAAAAAAGATATATTAAAATGGTTGTAGTAGCTGCCTCGCTTGGTGCTCAACATTAGAAATGAGTGTTAGGACAGGCCATCCTGGTGTTAGAGTAATGATACTGCATGGGGCATGATGCTACATATCGCGGCACTATGCCCTAGAGCTAGACACTCGCTATAAACACCCATGCTGTAGACCTTGTAACGATATCATAGAAACATTGTTGAAGTAACGTTAAAAATTCATATCATACGCATATATATCATCTCATCTCATCTATTTTATGTCAGAGTATCATGCGTTGTACGTTATCTTGTCTGATCTTATCAATATGATAAACACGAATTCATTGATTAATCTCTAGCGAGTTATATTTGTGGTCATAATATTTTGAGAACCATGGAAACAGCTCATTCAAAATAGACTGGGCATTGACAGTTTCATTAACACTGCATTAAAGTTTGTGTTGGCATGAAATTAAACTTTTTTATTATGCTTTATTTTGATAGAAAGAAATTAAACAGCTGCACATGTAAATTAATATTTCGAAAAATGATAATTACCCGAGTTGAAATTGCGATCGTAGTGATCATACACGTAGTGGACTGAGAAAACAAGTATATTTGTCAAATAGAAAGGTGCAATATATCTTAACTGAAGAACAAATTGACGACGAAAGTTTCTTCAATCCGTGTGTTTATTATGCCTTTCTGTTAGCTCAGGTAAATTAATAGAAACACTTATTTTTGGTATGTCATAACTGGCAGTAATATAAATGCTTTGCTTAAATCACTGAAATAAAATCATGCCTTTAATCGAGTGAATTTAAAATTAAGAAAACTATAAAATTAAATGAATTTTTAAAAACAGTGTTACCAAATTAAGCAAAATGTGACGAATTGATGAAAAACAAATAGTGTTACCAAATTATGCAAAATGTGACGAATCGATTTAAAAAACCAAATAACTTTACTAAATTATGCAGAGGAATATGTATTGAAATCGTATTTATGGAAAAAGCCTCCCAAAGCATAATAAGGCTCCTTTTAGAAAAGGAAGGTAATTTTCGTCCTGACATCTTTAAAACTTTATTTTTCGTACATTCCAGAGAGCGCAAAATAATTTATTTTTCATGTATCACAGTTTTCATTTCTTCCTTTAACCATCCTATTTTATTCTTTCAATGTACAAAATCGCCTATGGATATGCAATAAACCAGTATCCGGTAGAAATGAATCAACCGAGTCAGGAATCGAATAAACCATAATCCGGTCGATATGTATTGTCTCAGGGAATTACAAGTCCAGCTCAGTCAGTAACTCTTCCAGAAGGATTATGATCTCCTTTCAGAGTTGGTTAATTTTCAACTAAGAATCGGCTGTGGTCATTCGGTCCATTATAGGATGGCATGACACCAGTATTTTAGAGGGTCTTCGCATTATTGAGTGACAGTCGAAGGGTAACACAGTATCTTAGAATTTGACATATGGATAGAGAAAGGTATACTATGCAATACGATTAAAATTGACCTGACGCATCGATCGTACTTGTATGATATTGTGACCAAACTTTACAACAGTTCCAGGTAAATGACTACATTGTATAGTCGGAAAACATACCCATACCGTATTGCCCGTAACACAAGGTACAGTTATAAGATGTACATGCAGTTAGATATGGATATTTAGAGGCCGGCAAAGAGACATTGTAATAAAATACAAAATATATCAGTCCATTTTATTTTCCATCAGTTCATTCCAATGCAAAAGTGTAGATGATGAATCTTCAGCTACATTTGTCTGATAATATGCACAAGAGAAACCTTTGTGTATTATCAATAATTTATATTTATTACGTGTCTTTCTTATTTGACAACACAAGGGAATTAAACGGTATACAAGGATACACATATGCATTGTTGTCGACTCTGACTTCTTTCGGTAATATAGATTGATGATGGAATAATGACAGATACAGGCCTTTGATACCAGAAACCAATATATCTGTACTGAGCATACTTTACATTGCATGCCACGAGTAAATCAGATTTATGTAGGACTTGATACTGACAGTTTGGTTTTCTATTATTGCTTGAAAATTTAGATTAAAGTACATTATTTTTTTTCCAAATTGCTTACCTTTTGTTCGGGCATGAGAAAATGAGCAGTTTTATCGATTTTGGTTTGGCTCAACTTTATCAACACCCTTCTCTAATGGAAGCGAAGTGGTTACTTAAGATGGTCGACCTTGCGAGAAGCAAATAACTTGTAATTTGTCATTACATATGGAATCTACTACTTGAGTGCTGCCGGTCAAAATATGTACCATCTAATTATGTTCCTAGATATCGACTTCATTTCAATGCTAAATATGTAAACCTTAAAGATAACAATTCAGTCCAAAGTTTTCATGGCAAACATGTCGCGACATCTGCCTGTTCAACTACATGACAAAACAAAGAGAAGAAAACGACTCCTAAAAGACATCAATATTCATCAGCATGGTAATTTAAGAAACTGATAAGCAACATATAGCAGAGCACATTTATTTACATCCTTGATCCTTACCGCTTCAATGCAAGGTACATACAGCTGAGACCGGTCCAGATATTGCTTCGTTATATGCTTGCTGTTGTTGTGTGTTGTTGGGCTTAATGCCATTTTTCAACACACGATAGGCTATTCATGGCGGCCAGTATTAATGGTGGAGGAAGAAACCGGGAAATCACCGGGAAGAACCACCAACCCACGAGAAGCTACTGGCAAGCTTTCTCACATATCCACATTCGCCGAATCCTGGACTCGATCCCACGCAGACAGAGGTGAGATGACAGTGATCCGTAACGGATTTCGCTTTAGACCACTCGGTAACTCGTGGCCCCTCGTTATATGCAATAGGAGTGGTGTTTCTCTATGAATTTTTATTCTTTGGAAATTAGTCACAAATGTAGCCTCGAACTTATATTCCCATATTGACGTGCAGATTAATAGGCAATTGTATCCATGTAAACAATATTTGGCTAAAATATCCATGAAACATTTTGTTAATTTAAACGCGCGATATCATTTAAAAATACTTGATAAATACGATCACTAGCGAAATGTTACTTTCGAGGTTACATCGTCTTATTCTGTAATTATTGTATACATAATCACAAAACATGTCTTAATTGTTCAGCCTTCTGGTGCCTCAATATTATCAAAATATCCATATTTTCCACTTTGTGCATGAGTGCTTAACTCTTCAAAAAGTTTCACTTAAAGTACGTTCTCCGCTTCGTGCATGTAAATATTAGAAATTCGCATTCGTCTTGCAGAGTGAGCACAAATTACAAAGATGACGTTACGGGAAGGGGAAGCCAGCATTCTTCAAGAAAATCCATTATACGCATTTTTTTCGGTGTTAAGATGAATTTAACATTTCAACCCATCTTTAAAAATATAATCATAAGTTTTAAGCCATATACTTGCAGCTAAGTATAATCAATCTGCATAATTCAGAACGAATTAACTTGTCTTTACTGGAGGGATTTTATTTATAAAAAGTACATTACTTTCTTGTCATTAGAGGCATACGTTGAGATAGAACTCAATATTAGTGTCGATACTTAACTTATGTGATATTCACTGCCAATAACAGTATCGTGTATAATCACAATTATCTATATTTATGTGATAATGTTCTTTGACATGTAGAAAAAGGGTGCAAGTTGTTGTCAGAAAGAAAGTGAACGAAGATACAGGTTTCTATATTAATAACTTGTTGGATGAGATAAATGTCCATACACCAGCCTACCCTTTTCCGACATCGAAAGAGTCGACAGGAAGATAGAGAGAGAAAAGAGAATTTACTAGGTCTGTCGTGCAAATGTTATGAAGTCCGTATATGGACACCCAATATAAAAACAAAGGCAAAATATGTGTTTTATGCTGGCCACTTTCGTGACTCTGTATTGAACATAAATGATATTAGTCATCCAATCAGGTGCTGTGTATGTACAGCATAACATAACTATTTGGACAAAGTATATGGAGTAAATCTGGTAAGAAAATGACAATGAGACATAACGTATAATATATAAATGTTTTAGGCTGCAACAGAAATGCATAAACAGAAATACAGAAAATATAGCTTAAATATTTAATTAAAAAGCGATAATAAGCGATATTTCGTGAAAAAAGGACACTTGGAAATGACATAGTTTCGACAGTGATCTCCTTTGAATAAGTTGTAATTACCTCCCTTGCAGTATATGCTACCAAAGCAGATGGATCATTTACCATCACACCTTTGACCAAGGTTAGGATTTGAGACAAACAATAATGAATGGTATCGAAATATATAATGACATAATTTTATTTTGGAACGCAAAAGAGTCCTGAACATTGTTTGCCTGGGGGTCCTAAACGTGCTTATTTCTAATAGATTTGTTGTATTCGTTTTTCCCCTCATTTATTCTGGAAAAGCAGGTCGCAACCAATCAAATAATTTCATATTTTGACTTACCGGTACACTTTCTAAAGGATAAAAACTATATAAGGGTCTATTGATAAAACGTTTAAGTACATTTGTTAACAGAGGGGTCTTCTCAATCTGTAATCCGATTTAAAAATACCTAATGGCATCTTATAGTATGTTCTCCACATTCATACGTGCACACGTGGCTGTGCATTCAGATCATCGTCATTATTCTCTAAATTAGTATTACCCCCACCTCTACCAAAACTTCCAACTTGAAAATCGTTTACAGCACCACAAATACTTGTTCTTGGTTTTTAAGATGCGTGTCAATTGGTTCCGTAGCTCTGGAAGATTGTGAAATGGTTTCCGAAGTTCTGACGTGCAACGTTGAAAAAGAAGTTAATTACATAACCGCGCTCTAACTCAGTGGCTATCGCCGATACCCTAATCAAGCATAAACTACTTTTCTCTGCTGTAATAGTATATGAATGACACTGAGTTTAAATAAAGTAGAACAACCTTGCAACCTTCCATATTTAATTTATCGCTGTTTCAGTGTGCATCACTTCAACAATTAAGACGAGAGATTATATATATATATATATATATATATATATATATATATATATATATATATATATATATATATATAAAATGTTATGCATATCTAGATTTTGTGTTTCTCCTGATATAGGATTTTATCTAATTTTTCAAATTATATTCATGGTTATGAGTTATATAGATTTTTCTTAATTAGATCTTGAGGTGCTTAAGTATGTATTGACACTTATTGTTTTTCACATTATACAGACACCAGACCGAACAGTCATAACTCTAACATCTTAATATTGAGTACCAGGCGAGGCAGATGATATTACCATTTTAAAAGTGTTTGATATGACTCGACCGGGGTTCAAACCCACGAACCAACCAACTCCCTCATTCAAGTCGGACACTATAACCATTAGGCCACCAGAAATTACTAATAATATTTTTGATAATAAAATTTAACGGTGACTTTGGTTTAATTTCGTATTGGTTTATTGGATTTTGAAGGTTTCAGAAGAATCCAGTAATTTCCCATTGGAAGGAATAGGCAACCTAAACATGAAATTTCGAAATAAACGGTCAATAGATCTACGGAGTAGGGGCATGTTGTAAAATATAGTTTTAATAGAAGGTTTATATAAAGAGAGAATTGATCAATCAGATTCATTCATATTTCGGAGTCATTCTAAGTTTTGTGTTCCTGTTCTAAGTTTGCAAACGTTTTTCATGTTGTACTTAGATTTATGCCACAGGAAAACTTTTGTTTTCACTGTTCAGAGGATATATACAGTGCTGATAGCTTGCACTGTAATACCATGGAATTTTGAATAGTTATAAAGGAGATTGGACAACGTTACGATACTTGACGTCCCAGAATTACTTTGGATTCACTTCATCATACTGTAAATTCCTCCCTCATTCAAAGCTATAACTTTGATAATTAAATTAATTAAATTATTTTCTAAGTTTATACTTAAATAAATAAAGATATATATATATATATATATATATATATATATATATATATATGTGTGTGTGTGTGTGTGTGTGTGTGTGTGTGTGTGTGTGTGTGTGTTGTGTTTGTGTGTGTTAATATCACGTCATTTAATGTATTTTGGTATATTAAATTTTGATCCGTTCATGGTGCAGTAATATGTGTATATATATATATATATATATATATATATATATATATATATATATATATATATATATATATATATATATATATATATATACTTACGACTGCATACTATTGATTCAAATCAATGATGAATTTCCACTAATTAATCATATTCAAGTATCAGTTTCCAAAGTTTTCTCAATACATTTAACATGGTACACAATTTCATAGCAACCCTTTATGCTTTCCTTTCTCACCTCCACATTCATGCATAAAGAATAAAATATGCATAAATCTGGGCTGAATGAAAATCTTGAGACTGAACTCAAAGAAGTAACGTGCAAAAATGTTGTTGGACGTATCGGTATTAGTACAATCCCCTTGAGATTTATTTACAGTGTTTAGGCCTATAAAATCCAAAATACAACTTTGCAAAACTCTGTCGACAATACAGGGTAAATTTGTTTGGTTACAAGACACGCATATTGTAATGTATTCCAATTCTTTATTGTAGTTGTTTCCTAAACCTAATTAAATATTCTATAAGTAGATAAATTTTAATTAAATATGAAAATCTCTCTCTCTCTCTCTCTCTCTCTCTCTCTCTCTCTCTCTCTCTCTCTCTCTCTCTCTCTCTCTCTCTCTCTCTCTCTCTCTCTCTCTCTCTCTCTCTCTCTCTCTCTCTCTACCATCGCAAAGATAAGGGCGAAAATCCATGCAAAGACGAACGTAGAGGATTTTCGCTTATAACAGATCAGACGAAAAGACGACCTCTGAATGATGGTAAAAGTTAAGACAAACAGAGAGAGAGAGAGAGAGAGAGAGAGAGAGAGAGAGAGAGAGAGAGAGAGAGAGAGAGAGAGAGAGAGAGAGAGAGAGAGAGAGAGACAGAGACAGAGACAAAGACAGAGAGAGAGAGAGAGCAAGAGAGAGAGAAAGGGAGAGAGAGAGGGAGAGAGAGAGAAAGAAAGACAGACAGAGACAGAGACAGAGACAGACAGACAGAGAGATAGAGTGAGAGAGACAGAGACAGACAGAGACAGAGACAGACAGAGAAAGAGAGGGACAAACAGAGAGACCGAGAGGAAAGAGAGTTTTATAGTCAATAGTAATTTAAATTAAAGCAAAAAAATACTTAGATCAACAATAAATATTAGATATTTTTACTACCTCAAGTTGGTTCGTTAATTTGCTTAATTTCTTCTCCACATTTATTTGCATGCCCTAGACCTTGAGTGACGTTTAGTGTTGGTAATGCTTTTCTTTCTTCGCTAAAACCATTAAAACCTCCTTACCTGTTAATGAAAAGTCTCATTCAACTCGTGTTATATCATTGATACTGCGTACATTATATATATATATATATATATATATATATATATATATATATATATATATATATATATATATATAAATATATATATATATATATATATATATATATATATATATATATATATATATATATATATCTATATATATATATATATATATATATATATATATATATATATATATATATATATATATATATATTCTTCTCTTAAGTCGTTTTCGGCAAACTATTATTAAACTTTCGTTAATGACAGTGGTTCAGTGTCCAAATCAGTTTTTATACGAAACTGTGAAACTACGCAATGTGAAGATTTTAAGCAAATACGCTGCGTAATGTACCCTATGGTTGTCGACCCATCACGCCCCTCGAGAATGTCGAGATTGGAGATAGGTGACAACAAAGTAATCGAAAACGTCGATAGTATTATGGGTCTTGTACCATGCTTGTTTCTCATAAAGAACATTGTAGTCATTAAATGTGCGTCCTACGAAGAATAGTAGTCGACTCTAATATTTTATTTCTAAAACCTGTTATTTAATACCGGGGGGAAATTGAAGAAAACGTTATTTATCGGTGTTTTAAACAAAATCAATTTACTTACAGTTTACAAATGTGAGGGGATTGCTCATTCCTAATCAGCTTTCATGCTAACGAAACCAAAGAGATGGGAATGTGCCAAAGGTTAATTAGCGTTTGCTATTCTGCTACTTACGTTAAATTGGTTTAAGGGACACAGGTGCCCAAATTTCAAGATGAAATATCTTTAAGAGCTCCTGCTTATGGACGTTTGTGATATGAACTAAATACTGAAAATGTTAAAATAGGAGTGACGGCAAAAAAGCTACATTTTTGACATCGTAATGATTATATCGATTAATATGCAGCAGGAAATCTCTGTCGAGTGTCTTACATGAAAACCGTAATCATTATTTCAAAACTATACTGTCCCCCAATAATCAAGCAATGATTGTCATTTCATTTAAAAGCACTTCAGGCTCTGTAATGTTGAATTGGCCCGATGTATCCCCTTGTACGTCGTAAGAGGCGGATAACTGAGGCAAAATTCGCGTTGAATCAATGGTTAGCAAGCCAGAATCGCGAAATGGTTTTAGTTTTAATCCTGCCAAGATCAGCTAAAAAAGAGTATCTTTTGGAAAGGCGTTTTGCTACAATTGCACTTGAAAATCTAGGTGTATTAGCCAAACCAGTCCGAATAAAGCAACTAGATTATTTTTCCAAAGTGTATATTGAGTATACATTAACAAACCTGCACAAAATCACAAAATATTACGGAAACTATGGAAAGAAAAAGAGGTTGCTTTTGGCTACGTATGGCTGAAGTAAGTTTATTGACCTTTTAGGGCTGATATGCAAATCTCTCCTTTATTACACTGAACACAAACTGCAGAGTATTTCTCCAGAAGGGCCGTAATGCTATTTACAAGTAAGGTCCATTTAAAAGGGCAGTTGATTTTTAGTTGGCAAAAGAAAGTCTCTTTGATTAACCATGTTGCGGCTATCAATTCATCAAATATGTTAACGCTTGTTAACCTGCATTACCTTTTATGTAAGGAAGTGTACATTAATGGTCCGTTAAACAAGAAAGAGTTGAAATTTTAGATGTACCGAAATTGCTAATCACAAAGAAAATTACCCACTAAATGATATTTATTCCGATATCGCAATCACGAGATGTTTAACGTCTAGGGAGTGTTATTTACGCATAATTGAAGATTAGTGTCTGTAGGTGATGAAGCCTTATTGGCTTTCTGGTCCCTTGGTATATCAAACAGTTAAAAAGCAATGTGACTAAAGCTGTCGTATATTTCCCACCTAAGATGATTT